>JBBPBR010000354.1:1062366-1164965 GCA_037974775.1 Cicer pinnatifidum
CCTATTGGATGCACAAGATTGCATAAAAGCCCTAATTGGACAAGAATAAGACTAGGGAGGACGAAAATAACATAAATGATCATCCAATGACACAAATGAACTTATTGGATGCACAAGATTGGTTAAAAACCCTAATTGGACAAGAATAAGCATAGGGAGGACGAAAATGACCTAAATGTTCATCCAATGACACAAACACACATATTGGATGCACAAGATTTCTTAAAACCCTAATTGGACAAGAATAAGACTAGGGAGGACGAAAATGACCTAAATGTTCATCCAATGACACAAATGAACTTATTGGATGCACAAGATTGGTTGAAAACCCGAATTGGACAAGAATAAGCATAGGGAGAATGAAAATGACCTAAATGTTCATCCAATGACACAAATGAACTTATTGGATGCACAAGATTTGTTTAAAACCCTAATTGGACAAGAATAAGCCTAGGGAGGACGAAAATGACCTAAATGTTCGTCCAATGACACAAACACATCTATTGGGTGCACAAGATTGCATAAAAACCCTAATTGGACAAGAATAAGACTAGGGAGGACGAAAATGACCTAAATGTTCATCCAATGACACAAATGAACTTATTGTGTGTACAAGATTGGTTAAAAACCCTAATTGGACAAGAATAAGCATGGTAAGGACGAAAATGACCTAAATGTTCATCCAATGACACAAATGAACTTATTGGATGCACAAGATTGGTTAAAAACCCTAATTGGACAAGAATAAGCCTAGGGAGGACGAAAATGACCTAAATGTTCATCCAATGACACAAATGAACTTATTGGATGCACAAGATTGCTTAAAAACCCTAATTGGACAAGAATAAGCCTAGGGAGGACGAAAATGACCTAAATGTTCATCCAATGACACAAATACACCTATTGGATGCACAAGATTGGTTAAAAACCTTAATTGGACATGAATATGCCTAGGGAGGACGAAAATGACCTAAATGTTCATCCAATGACACAAATGAACTTATTGGATGCACAAGATTGGTTAAAAACCCTAATTGGACAAGAATAAGCCTAGGGAGGACGAAAATGACCTAAATGATCCACCAATGACACAAATGAACTTATTGGATGCACAAGATTGGTTAAAAACCCTAATTGGACAAGAATAAGCCTAGGGAGGACGAAAATGACCTAAATGTTCAACCAATGACACAAATGAACTTATTGGATGCACAAGGTTGATTAAAAACCCTAATTGGACAAGAATAAGCCTAGGAAGGACGAAAATGACCTAAATGTTCGTCCAATGACACAAACACACCTATTGGATGCACAAGATTGCATAAAAACCCTAATTGGACAAGAATAAGCCTAGGGAGGACGAAAATGACCTAAATGTTCGTCCAATGACACAAACATACCTATTGGATGCACAAGATTGCATAAAAACCCTAATTGGACAAGAATAACACTAGGGAGGACTTAAATGACCTAAATGTTCCACCAATGAGACAAATGAACTTATTGGATGCACAAGGTTGGTTAAAAACCCTAATTGGACAAGAATAAGCCTAGGGAGGACGAAAATGACCTAAATGTTCAACCAATGACACAAATGAACTTATTGGATGCACAAGGTTGGTTAAAAACCCTAATTGGACAAGAATAAGCCTAGGGAGGACGAAAATGACCTAAATGTTCGTCCAATGACACAAATGAACTTATTGGATGCACAAGATTGGTTAAAAACCCTAATTGGACAAGAATAAGCCTAGGGAGGACGAAAATGCCCTAAATGTTCAACCAATGACACAAATGAACTTATTGGATGCACAAGGTTGGTTAAAAACCCTAATTGATTAAGAATAAGCCTAGGGAGGACGAAAATGACCTAAATGTTCGTCCAATGACACAAACACACCAATTGGATGCACAAGATTGCATAAAAATCCTAATTGGACAAGAATAAGCCTAGGGAGGACGAAAATGACCTAAATGTTCGTCCAATGACACAAACACACCTATTGGATGCACAAGATTGCATAAAAACCCTAATTGGACAAGAATAAGCCTAGGGAGGACGAAAATGACCTAAATGTTCATCCAATGACACAAATGAACCTATTGGATGCACAAGATTGGTTAAAAACCCTAATTGGACAAGAATAAGCATAGGAAGGACGAAAATGACCTCAACGTTCATCCAATGACACAAACCCACATATTGGATGCACAAGATTGCTTAAAACCGTAATTGGACAAGAATAAGCCTAGGGAGGACGAAAATGACCTAAATGTTCATCCAATGACACAAATGAACTTATTTGATGCACAAGATTGGTTAAAAACCCTAATTGGACAAGAATAAGCCTAGGGAGGACGAAAATGACCTAAATGTTCGTCCAATGACACAAAGACACCTATTGGATGCACAAGATTGCATAAAAACCCTAATTGGACAAGAATAAGCCTAGTGAGGACGAAAATGACCTAAATGTTCATCCAATGACACAAATGAACTTATTGGATGCACAAGATTGGTTAAAAACCCTAATTGGACAAGAATAAGCATAGGGAGGACGAAAATGACCTAAATGTTCATCCAATGACACAAACCCACATATTGGATGCACAAGATTGCTTAAAACCCTAATTGGACAAGAATAAGACTAGGGAAGACGAAAATGACCTAAATGTTCCTCCAATGACACAAACACACCTATTGGATGCACAAGATTGCATAAAAACCCTAATTGGACAAGAATAAGACTAGGGAGGACGAAAATGACCTAAATGTTCATCCAATGACACAAATGAACTTATTGGATGCACAAAGTTGGTTAAAAACCCTAATTGGACAAGAATAAGTCTAGGGAGGACGAAAATGACCTAAATGTTCGTCCAATGACACAAATGAACTTATTGGATGCACAAAGTTGGTTAAAAACCCTAATTGGACAAGAATAAGACTAGGGAGGATGAAAATGACCTAAATGTTCGTCCAATGACACAAACACACCTATTGGATGCACAAGATTGCATAAAAACCCTAATTGGACAAGAATAAGACTAGGGAGGACGAAAATGACCAAAATGTTCCTCCAATGACACAAACACACCTATTGGATGCACAAGATTGCATAAAAACCCTAATTGGACAAGAATAAGACTAGGGAGGACGAAAATGACCTAAATATTTATCCAATGACACAAACACACCTATTGGATGCACAAGATTGGTTAAAAACCCTAATTGGACAAGAATAAGCCTAGGGAAGACGAAAATGACCTAAATGTTCATCCAATGACACAAATGAACTTATTGGATGCACAAGATTTGTTAAAAACCCTAATTGGACAAGAATAAGCCTAGGGAGGACGAAAATGACCTAAATGTTCATCCAATGACACAAATAAACTTATTGGATGCACATGATTGATTAAAAACCCTAATTGGATAAGAATAAGCCTAGGGAGGACGAAAATGACCTAAATGTCCGTCCGATGACACAAACACACCTATTGGATGCACAAGATTGAATAAAAACCCTAATTGGACAAGAATAGGACTAGCGAGGACGAAAATGACCTAAATGTTCCTCCAAAGACACAAACACACCTATTGGATGCACAAGATTGCATAAAAACCCTAATTGCACAAGAATAAGACTAGGGATGACGAAAATGACCTAAATGTTCCTCCAATGACACAAAGGAACCTATTGAATGCACAAGGTTGGCTAAAAACCCTAATTGGACAAGAATAAGCCTAGGGAGGACGAAAATGACCTAAATGTTCATCCAATGACACAAATGAACTTATTGGATGCACAAGGTTGGCTAAAAACCCTAATTGGACAAGAATAAGCCTAGGGAGGAAGAAAATGCCCTAAATGTTCATCCAATGACACAAATGAACTTATTGGATGCACAAGGTTGGTTAAAAACCCTAATTGGACAAGAATAAGCCTAGGGAGGACGAAAATGACCTAAATGTTCGTCCAATGACACAAATGAACTTATTGGATGCACAAGATTGGTTAAAAACCCTAATTGGACAAGAATAAGCCAAGGGAGGAAAAAAATGACCTGAATGTTCATCCAATGACACAAATGAACTTATTGGATGCACAAGATTGGTTAAAAACCCTAATTGGACAAGAATAAGCCTAGGGATGACGAAAAAGACCTAAATGTTCGTCCAATGACACAAACACACCTATTGGATGCACAAGATTGCATAAAAACCCTAATTGGACAAGAATAAGACTAGGGAGGACGTAAATGACCTAAATGTTCCACCAATGACACAAATGAACTTATTGGATGCACAAGGTTGGTTAAACACCCTAATTGGACAAGAATAAGCCTAGGGAGGACGAAAATGACCTAAATGTTTCTCCAATGACACAAACACACATATTGGATGCACAAGATTGCTTAAAACCCTAATTGGACAAGAATAAGACTAGGGAGGACGAAAATGACCTAAATGTTCATCCAATGACACAAATGAACTTATTGTATGCACAAGATTGGTTAAAAACCCTAATTGGACAAGAATAAGCCTAGGGAGGACGAAAATGACCTAAATGTTCAACCAATGACACAAATGAACTTATTGGATGCACAAGATTGATTAAAAACCCTAATTGGACAAGAATAAGCCTAGGGAGGACGAAAATGACCTAAATGTTCAACCAATGACACAAATGAACTTATTGGATGCACAAGGTTGGTTAAAAACCCTAATTGGACAAGAATAAGCCTAGGGAGGACGAAAATGACCTAAATGTTCATCCAATGACACAAATGAACTTATTGGATGCACAAGATTGGTTAAAAACCCTGATTGGACAAGAATAAGACTAGGGAGGACGAAAATGACCTAAATGTTCGGCCAATGACACAAACACACCTATTGGATGCACAAGATTGCATAAAATCCCTAATTGGACAAGAATAAGACTAGGGAGGACGAAAATGACCTAAATGTTCCTCCAATGACACAAACACACCTATTGGATGTTCATCCAATGACCTAAATGTTCATCCAATGACACAAATGAACTTATTGTATGCACAAGATTGGTTAAAAACCCTAATTGGACAAGAATAAGCACAAGGAGGACGAAAATGACCTAAATGTTCATCCAATGACAGAAAACACACATATTGGATGCACAAGATTGCTTAAAACCCTAATTAAACAAGAATAAGACTAGGGAGGACGAAAATGACCTAAATGTTCCTCCAATGACACAAATGAACTTATTGGATGCACAAGATTGGTTAAAAACCCTAATTGAACAAGAATAAGCCTAGGGAGGACGAAAATGACCTAAATGTTCATCCAATAACACAAACACACCTATTGGATGCACAAGATTGGTTAAAAACCCTAATTGGACAAGAATAAGACTAGGGAGGACGAAAATGACCTAAATGCTCCTCCAATGACACAAACACACCTATTGGATGCACAAGATTGCATAAAAACCCTAATTGGACAAGAATAAGACTAGGGAGGACGAAAATGACCTAAATGTTCATCCAATGACACAAATGAACTAATTGTATGCACAAGATTGGTTAAAAACCCTAATTGGACAAGAATAAGAATAGGGAGGACGAAAATGACCTAAATGTTCATCCAATGACACAAACACACATATTGGATGCACAAGATTGCTTAAAACCCTAGTTGGACAAGAATAAGACTAGGGAGGACGAAAATGACCTAAATGTTCATCCAATGACACAAATGAACTTCTTGGATGCACAAGATTGGTTAAAAACCCTAATTGGACAAGAATAAGCCTAGGGAGGACGAAAATGACCTAAATGTTCAACCAATGACACAAATGAACTTATTGGATACACAAGATTGATTAAAAACCCTAATTGGACAAGAATAAGCCTAGGGAGGACGCAAATGACCTAAATGTTCGTCCAATGACACAAATACACCTATTGGATGCACAAGATTGCATAAAAACCCTAATTGATCAAGAATAAGCCAAGGGAGGACGAAAATGACCTAAATGTTCATCCAATGACACAAATGAACTTATTGGATGCACAAGATTGGTTAAAAACCCTAATTGGACAAGAACAAGCCTAGGGAGGACGAAAATGACCTAAATGTTCATCCAATGACACAAATGAACTTTTTGGATGCACAAGATTGGTTAAAAACCCTAATTGGACAAGAATAAGCATACGGAGGACGAAAATGACCTAAATGTTCATCCAATGACACAAACACACATATTGGATGCACAAGATTGCTTAAAACCCAAATTGGACAAGAATAAGACTAGGGAGGACGAAAATGACCTAAATGTTCATCCAATGACACAAATGAACTTCTTGGATGCACAAGATTGGTTAAAAACCCTAATTGGACAAGAATAAGCATAGGGAGGACGAAAATGACCTAAATGTTCATCCAATGACACAAACACACATATTGGATGCACAAGATTGCTTAAAACCCTAATTGGACAAGAATAAGACTAGGGAGGACGAAAATGACCTAAATGTTCATCCAATGACACAAATGAACTTATTGGATGCACACGATTGGTTAAAAACCCTAATTGGACAAGAATAAGCCTAGGGAGGACGAAAATGACCTAAATGTTCATCCAATGACACAAATGAACTTATTGGATGCACAAGATTGGTTAAAAACCCTAATTGGACAAGAATAAGCATAGGGAGGACGAAAATGACCTAAATGTTCATCCAATGACACAAACAAACATATTGGAAGCACAAGATTGCTTAAAACCCTAATTGAACAAGAATAAGACTAGGGAGGACGAAAATGACCTAAATGTTCATCCAATGACACAAATGAACTTATTGGATGCACAAGATTGGTTAAAAACCCTAATTGGACAAGAATAAGCCTAGGGAGGACGAAAATGACCTAAATGTTCATCCAATGACACAAATGAACTTATTGGATGCACAAGATTGGTTGAAAACCCTAATTGGACAAGAATAAACCTAGGGAGGACGAAAATGACCTAAATGTTCATCCAATGACACAAATGAACTTATTGGATGCAGAAGATTGGTTAAAAACCCTAATTGGACACGAATAAGCCTAGGGAGGACGAAAATGACCTAAATGTTCGTCCAATGACACAAATGAACTTATTGGATACACAAGATTGTTTAAAAACCCTAATTGGACAAGAATAAGCCTAGGGAGGACGAAAATGACCTAAATGTTCATCCAATAACACAAATGAACTTATTGGATGCACAAGATTGGTTAAAAATCCTAATTGGACAAGAATAAGCATAGGGAGGACGAAAATGACCTAAATGTTCCTACAATGACACAAACCCACATATTGGATGCACAAGATTGCATAAAAACCCTAATTGGACAAGAATAAGACTAGGGAGGACGAAAATGACCTAAATGTTCATCCAATGACACAAATAAACTTATTGTATGCACAAGATTGGTTAAAAACCCTAATTGGACAAGAATAAGCATAGGGAGGACGAAAATGACCTAAATGTTCATCCAATGACACAAACACACATATTGGATGCACAAGATTGCTTAAAACCCTAATTGGACAAGAATAAGACTAGGGAGGACGAAAATGACCTAAATGTTCATCCAATGACACAAATGAACTTATTGGATGCACAAGATTGGTTTAAAACCCTAATTGGACAAGAATAAGCCTAGGGAGGACGAAAATGGCCTAAATGTTCGTCCAATGACACAAACACACCTATTGGGTGCACAAGATTGCATAAAAACCCTAATTGGACAAGAATAAGACTAGGGAGGACGAAAATGACCTAAATGTTCGTCCAATGACACAAACACACCTATTGGATGCACAAGATTGCATAAAATCCCTAATTGGACAAGAATAAGACTAGGGAGGACGAAAATGACCTAAATGTTCCTCCAATGACACAAACACACCTATTGGATGTTCATCCAATGACCTAAATGTTCATCCAATGACACAAATGAACTTATTGTATGCACAAGATTGGTTAAAAACCCTAATTGGACAAGAATAAGCACAAGGAGGACGAAAATGACCTAAATGTTCATCCAATGACAGAAAACACACATATTGGATGCACAAGATTGCTTAAAACCCTAATTAAACAAGAATAAGACTAGGGAGGACGAAAATGACCTAAATGTTCCTCCAATGACACAAATGAACTTATTGGATGCACAAGATTGGTTAAAAACCCTAATTGAACAAGAATAAGCCTAGGGAGGACGAAAATGACCTAAATGTTCATCCAATAACACAAACACACCTATTGGATGCACAAGATTGGTTAAAAACCCTAATTGGACAAGAATAAGACTAGGGAGGACGAAAATGACCTAAATGTTCCTCCAATGACACAAACACACCTATTGGATGCACAAGATTGCATAAAAACCCTAATTGGACAAGAATAAGACTAGGGAGGTCGAAAATGACCTAAATGTTCATCCAATGACACAAATGAACTAATTGTATGCACAAGATTGGTTAAAAACCCTAATTGGACAAGAATAAGCCTTGGGAGGACGAAAATGACCTAAATGTTCGTCCAATGACACAAACACACCTATTGGATCAACAAGATTGCATGAAAACCCTAATTGGACAAGAATAAGCCTAGGGAGGACGAAAATGACCTAAATGTTCATCCAATGACACAAATGAACTTATTGGATGCACAAGATTGGTTAAAAACCCTAATTGGACAAGAACAAGCCTAAGGACGACGAAAATGACCTAAATCTTCATCCAATGACACAAATGAACTTTTTGGATGCACAAGATTGGTTAAAAACCCTAATTGGACAAGAATAAGCATACGGAGGACGAAAATGACCTAAATGTTCATCCAATGACACAAACACACATATTGGATGCACAAGATTGCTTAAAACCCTAATTGGACAAGAATAAGACTAGGGAGGACGAAAATGACCTAAATGTTCATCCAATGACACAAATGAACTTATTGGATGCTCAAGATTGGTTAAAAACCCTAATTGGACAAGAATAAGCCTAGGGAGGACGAAAATGACCTAAATGTTCCTCCAATGACACAAACACACCTATTGGATGCACAAGATTGCATAAAAACCCTAATTGGACAAGAATAAGACTAGGGAGGACAAAAGCGACCTAAATGTTCATCCAATGACACAAATGAACTTATTGGATGCACAAGATTGGTTAAAAACCCTAATTGGACAAGAATAAGCATAGGGAAGACGAAAATGACCTAAATGTTCATCCAATGACACAAACACACATATTGGATGCACAAGATTGCTTAAAACCCTAATTGGACAAGAATAAGACTAGGGAGGACGAAAATGACCTAAATGTTCATCCAATGACACAAATGAACTTATTGGATGCACAAGATTGGTTAAAAACCCTAATTGGACAAGAATAAGCCTAGGGAGGACGAAAATGACCTAAATGTTCATCCCATGACACAAATGAACTTATTGGATGCACAAGATTGGTTGAAAACCCTAATTGGACAAGAATAAGCCTAGGGAGGACGAAACTGACCTAAATGTTCATCCAATGACACAAATGAACTTATTGGATGCACAAGATTGGTTAAAAACCCTAATTGAACAAGAATAAGCTAAGGGAGGACGAAAATGACCTAAATGTTCATCCAATGACACAAACACACATATTGGATGCACAAGATTGCTTAAAACCCTAATTGGACAAGAATAAGACTAGGGAGGACGAAAATGACCTAAATGTTCATCCAATGACACAAATGAACTTATTGGATGCACAAGATTGGTTGAAATCCCTAATTGGACAAGAATAAGCCTAGGGAGGACGAAAATGACCTAAATGTTCATCCAATGACACAAATGAACTTATTGTATGCACAAGATTGGTTAAAAACCCTAATTGGACAAGAATAAGCATAGGGAGGACGAAAATGACCTAAATGTTCATCCAATGACACAAACACACATATTGGATGCACAAGATTGCTTAAAACCCTAATTGGACAAGAATAAGACTAGGGAGGACGAAAATGACCTAAATGTTCATCCAATGACACAAATGAACTTATTTGATGCACAAGATTGGTTAAAAACCCTAATTGGACAAGAATAAGCCTAGGGAGGACGAAAATGACCTAAATGTTCGTCCAATGACACAAAGACACCTATTGGATGCACAAGATTGCATAAAAACCCTAATTGGACAAGAATAAGCCTAGTGAGGACGAAAATGACCTAAATGTTCATCCAATGACACAAATGAACTTATTGGATGCACAAGATTGGTTAAAAACCCTAATTGGACAAGAATAAGCATAGGGAGGACGAAAATGACCTAAATGTTCATCCATTGACACAAACCCACATATTGGATGCACAAGATTGCTTAAAACCCTAATTGGACAAGAATATGACTAGGGAGGACGAAAATGACCTAAATGTTCATCCAATGACACAAACACACATATTGGATGCACAAGATTGCTTAAAACCCTAATTGGACAAGAATAAGACTAGGGAGGACGAAAATGACCTAAATGTTCATCCAATGACACAAATGAACTTATTGGATGCACAAGATTGGTTAAAAACCCTAATTGGACAAGAATAAGACTAGGGACGACGAAAATGACCTAAATGTTCGTCCAATGACACAAACACACCTATTGGATGCACAAGATTGCATAAAAACCCTAATTGGACAAGAATAAGCCTAGGGAGGACGAAAATGACCTAAATGTTCATCCAATGACACAAATGAACTTTTTGGATGCACAAGATTGGTTAAAAACCCTAATTGGACAAGAATAAGCCTAGGGAGGAAAAAAATGACCTAAATGTTCATCCAATGACACAAATGAACTTATTGGATGCACAAGATTGGTTAAAAACCCTAATTGGACAAGAATAAGCCTAGGGAGGACGAAAATGACCTAAAAGTTCGTCCAATGACACAAACACACCTATTGGATGCACTAGATTGCATAAAAACCCTAATTGGACATGAATAAGACTAGGGAGGACGAAAATGACCTAAATTTTCCTCCAATGACACAAACACACCTATTGGATGCACAAGATTGCATAAAAACCCTAATTGGACAAGAATAAGGCTAAGGAGGACGAAAATGACCTAAATGTTCATCCAATGACACAAATGAACTTATTGAATGCACAAGATTGGTTAAAAACCCTAATTGGAAAAGAATAAGCATAGGGAGGACGAAAATGACCTAAATGTTCATCCAATGACACAAACACACATATTGGATGCACAAGATTGCTTAAAACCCTAATTGGACAAGAATAAGACTAGGGAGGACGAAAATGACCTAAATGTTCATCCAATGACACAAATTAACTTATTGGATGCACAAGATTGGTTAAAAACCCTAATTGGACAAGAATAAGCCTAGGGAGGATGAAAATGACCTAAATGTTCATCCAATGACACAAATGAACTTATTGGATGCACAAGGTTGGTTAAAAACCCTAATTGGACAAGAATAAGCCTAGGGAGGACGAAAATGACCTAAATGTTCGTCCAATGACACAAATGAACTTATTGGATGCACAAGATTGGTTAAAAACCCTAATTGGACAAGAATAAGACTAGGGAGGACGAAAATGACCTAAATGTTCGGCCAATGACACAAACACACCTATTGGATGCACAAGATTGCATAAAATCCCTAATTGGACAAGAATAAGACTAGGGAGGACGAAAATGACCTAAATGTTCCTCCAATGACACAAACACACCTATTGGATGTTCATCCAATGACCTAAATGTTCATCCAATGACACAAATGAAGTTATTGTATGCACAAGATTGGTTAAAAACCCAAATTGGACAAGAATAAGCACAAGGAGGACGAAAATGACCTAAATGTTCATCCAATGACACAAACACACATATTGGATGCACAAGATTGCTTAAAACCCTAATTGGACAAGAATAAGACTAGGGAGGACGAAAATGACCTAAATGTTCATCCAATGACACAAATGAACTTATTGGATGCACAAGATTGGTTAAAAACCCTAATTGAACAAGAATAAGCCTAGGGAGGACGAAAATGACCTAAATGTTCATCCAATAACACAAACACACCTATTGGATGCACAAGATTGGTTAAAAACCCTAATTGGACAAGAATAAGACTAGGGAGGACGAAAATGACCTAAATGTTCCTCCAATGACACAAACACACCTATTGGATGCACAAGATTGCATAAAAACCCTAATTGGACAAGAATAAGACTAGGGAGGAAGAAAATGACCTAAATGTTCAACCAATGACACAAATGAACTTATTGGATGCACAAGATTGATTAAAAACCCCAATTGGACAAGAATAAGCCTAGGGAGGACGAAAATGACCTAAATGTTCAACCAATGACACAAATGAACTTATTGGATGCACAAGGTTGGTTAAAAACCCTAATTGGACAAGAATAAGCCTAGGGAGGACGAAAATGACCTAAATGTTCATCCAATGACACAAATGAACTTATTGGATGCACAAGATTGGTTAAAAACCCTAATTGGACAAGAATAAGCCTAGGGAGGACGAAAAGGACCTAAATGTTCGTCCTATGACACAAACACACCTATTGGATGCACAAGATTGCATAAAATCCCTAATTGGACAAGAATAAGACTAGGGGGGACGTAAATGACCTAAATGTTCCACCAATGACACAAATGAACTTATTGGATGCACAAGGTTGGTTAAAAACCCTAATTGGACAAGAATAAGCCTAGGGAGGACGAAAATGACCTAAATGTTCAACCAATGACACAAATGAACTTATTGAATGCACAAGGTTGGTTAAAAACCCTAATTGGACAAGAATAAGCCTAGGGAGGACGAAAATGACATAAATATTTGTCCAATGACACAAACACACCTATTGGATGCGCAGGATTGCCTAAAAACCATTATCGGACAAAAATAAGCCTAAGGAGGACGAAAATGACCTAAATGTTCGTCCAATGACACAAACACACCTATTGGATGCACAAGATTGTATAAAAACCCTAATTGGACAAGAGTAAGACTAGGGAGGACGAAAATGACCTAAATGTTCCTCCAATGAAACAAACACACCTATTAGATGCACAAGATTGCATAAAAACCCAAATTCGACAAGAATAAGACTTGGGAGGACGGAAATGACCTAAATGTTCATCCAATGACACAAACACACCTATTGGATGCACAGGATTGCATAAAAACCCTAATTGGACAAGAATAAGACTAGGGAGGACGTAAATGACCTAAATGTTCCACCAATGACACAAATGAACTTATTGGATGCACAAGGTTGGTTAAAAACCCTAATTGGACAAGAATAAGCCTAGGGAGGACGAAAATGACCTAAATGTTCAACCAATGACACAAATGAACTTATTGGATGCACAAGGTTGGTTAAAAACCCTAATTGGACAAGAATAAGCCTAGGGAGAACGAAAATGACCTAAATGTTCAACCAATGACACAAATGAACTTATTGAATGCACAAGGTTGGTTAAAAACCCTAATTGGACAAGAATAAGCCTAGGGAGGACGAAAATGACATAAATATTTGTCCAATGACACAAACACACCTATTGGATGCACAGGATTGCCTAAAAACCCTAATCAGACAAAAATAAGCCTAGGGAGGACGAAAATGACCTAAATGTTCGTCCAATGACACAAACACACCTATTGGATGCACAAGATTGCATAAAAACCCTAATTGGACAAGAATAAGACTAGGGAGGACGAAAATGACCTAAATGTTCCTCCAATGACACAAACACACCTATTGGATGCAAAAGATTGCATAAAAACCCTAATTCGACAAGAATAAGACTAGGGAGGACGAAAATGACCTAAATGTTTGTCCAATGACACAATCACACCTATTGGATGCACAAGATTGCATAAAAACCCTAATTGGACAAGAATAAGACTAGGGAGGACGAAAATGACCTAAATGTTCATCCAATGACACAAATGAACTTATTGTATGCACAAGATTGGTTAAAAACCCTAATTGGACAAGAATAAGCATAGGGTGGACGAAAATGACCTAAATGTTCATCCAATGACACAAACACACATATTGGATGCACAAGATTGCTTAAAACCCTAATTGGACAAGAATAAGACTAGGGAGGACGAAAATGACCTAAATGTTCATCCAATGACACAAATGAACTTATTGGATGCACAAGATTGGTTAAAAATCCTAATTAGACAAGAATAAGCCTAGGGAGGAAAAACATGACCTAAATGTTCATCCAATGACACAAATGAACTTATTGGATGCACAAGATTCGTTAAAAACCCTAATTGGACAAGAATAAGCCTAGGGACGACGAAAATGACCTAAATGTTCGTCCAATGACACAAACACACCTATTGGATGCACAAGATTGCATAAAAACCCTAATGGGACAAGAATAAGCCTAGGGAGGACGAAAATGACCTAAATGTTCGTCCAATGACACAAACACACCTATTGGATGCACTAGATTGCATAAAAACCGTAATTGGACAAGAATAAGACTAGGGAGGACGTAAATGACCTAAATGTTCCACCAATGACACAAATGAACTTATTGGATGCACAAGGTTGGTTAAAAACCCTAATTGGACAAGAATAAGCCTAGGGAGGACGAAAATGACCTAAATGTTCAACCAATGACACAAATGAACATATTGGATGCACAAAGTTGGTTAAAAACCCTAATTGGACAAGAATAAGCTTAGAGAGGACGAAAATGACCTAAATGTTCGTCCAATGACACAAACACACCTATTGGATGCACAAGATTGCATAAAATCCCTAATTGGACAAGAATAAGACTAGGGAGGACGAAAATGACCTAAATGTTCCTCCAATGACACAAACACACCTATTGGATGCACAAGATTGCATAAAAACCCTAATTGGACAAGAATAAGCCTAGGGAGGACGAAAATGACCTAAATGTTCGTCCATTGACACAAACACACCTATTGGATGCACAAGATTGCATAAAAACCCTAATTGGACAAGAATAAGACTAGGGAGGACGAAAATGACCTAAATGTTCATCCAATGACACAAATGAACTTATTGGATGCACAAGAATGGTTAAAAACCCTAATTGGACAAGAATAAGCATAGGGAGGACGAAAATGACCTAAATGTTCATCCAATGACACAAACACACATATTGGATGCACAAGATTGCTTAAAACCCTAATTGGACAAGAATAAGACTAGGGAGGACGAAAATGACCTAAATGTTCATCCAATGACACAAATGAACTTATTGGATGCACAAGATTGGATAAAAACCCTAATTGGACAAGAATAAGGCTAGGGAGGACGAAAATGACCTAAATGTTCATCCAATGACACAAATGAACTTATTGGATGCACAAGATTGGTTAAAAACCCTAATTGGACAAGAATAAGCATAGGGAGGACGAAAATGACCTAAACGTTCATCTAATGACACAAACCCACATATTGGATGCACAAGATTGCTTAAAACCCTAATTGGACAAGAATAAGACTAGGGAGGACGAAAATGACCTAAATGTTCATCCAATGACACAAATGAACTTATTGGATGCACAAGATTGGTTAAAAACCCTAATTGGACAAGAATAAGCATAGGGAGGACGAAAAAGACCTAAATGTTCGTCCAATGACACAAACACACCTATTGGATGCACAAGATTGCATAAAAACCCTAATTGGACAAGAATAAGACTAGGGAGGACGAAAATGACCTAAATGTTCCTCCAATGACACAAACACACCGATTGGATGCACTAGATTGCATAAAAACCCTAATTGGACAAGAATAAGACTAGGGAGGACGTAAATGACCTAAATGTTCCACCAATGACACAAATGAACTTATTGGATGCACAAGGTTGGTTAAAAACCCTAATTGGACAAGAATAAGCCTAGGGAGGACGAAAATGACCTAAATGTTCAACCAATGACACAAATGAACTTATTGAACGCACAAGGTTGGTTAAAAACCCTAATTGGACAAGAATAAGCCTAGGGAGGACGAAAATGACATAAATATTTGTCCAATGACACAAACACACCTATTGGATGCGCAGGATTGCCTAAAAACCCTAATCGGACAAAAATAAGCCTAAGGAGGACGAAAATGACCTAAATGTTCGTCCAATGACACAAACACACCTATTGGATGCACAAGATTGTATAAAAACCCTAATTGGACAAGAGTAAGACTAGGGAGGACGAAAATGACCTAAATGTTCCTCCAATGAAACAAACACACCTATTAGATGCACAAGATTGCATAAAAACCCTAATTCGACAAGAATAAGACTTGGGAGGACGGAAATGACCTAAATGTTCATCCAATGACACAAACACACCTATTGGATGCACAGGATTGCATAAAAACCCTAATTGGACAAGAATAAGACTAGGGAGGACGTAAATGACCTAAATGTTCCACCAATGACACAAATGAACTTATTGGATGCACAAGGTTGGTTAAAAACCCTAATTGGACAAGAATAAGCCTAGGGAGGACGAAAATGACCTAAATGTTCTACCAATGACACAAATGAACTTATTGGATGCACAAGGTTGGTTAAAAACCCTAATTGGACAAGAATAAGCCTAGGGAGGACGAAAATGACCTAAATGTTCAACCAATGACACAAATGAACTTATTGAATGCACAAGGTTGGTTAAAAACCCTAATTGGACAAGAATAAGCCTACGGAGGACGAAAATGACATAAATATTTGTCCAATGACACAAACACACCTATTGGATGCACAGGATTGCCTAAAAACCCTAATCAGACAAAAATAAGCCTAGGGAGGACGAAAATGACCTAAATGTTCGTCCAATGACACAAACACACCTATTGGATGCACAAGATTGCATAAAAACCCTAATTGGACAAGAATAAGACTAGGGAGGACGAAAATGACCTAAATGTTCCTCCAATGACACAAACACACCTATTGGATGCAAAAGATTGCATAAAAACCCTAATTCGACAAGAATAAGACTAGGGAGGACGAAAATGACCTAAATGTTTGTCCAATGACACAATCACACCTATTGGATGCACAAGATTGCATAAAAACCCTAATTGGACAAGAATAAGACTAGGGAGGACGAAAATGACCTAAATGTTCATCCAATGACACAAATGAACTTATTGTATGCACAAGATTGGTTAAAAACCCTAATTGGACAAGAATAAGCATAGGGTGGACGAAAATGACCTAAATGTTCATCCAATGACACAAACACACATATTGGATGCACAAGATTGCTTAAAACCCTAATTGGACAAGAATAAGACTAGGGAGGACGAAAATGACCTAAATGTTCATCCAATGACACAAATGAACTTATTGGATGCACAAGATTGGTTAAAAATCCTAATTAGACAAGAATAAGCCTAGGGAGGAAAAACATGACCTAAATGTTCATCCAATGACACAAATGAACTTATTGGATGCACAAGATTCGTTAAAAACCCTAATTGGACAAGAATAAGCCTAGGGACGACGAAAATGACCTAAATGTTCGTCCAATGACACAAACACACCTATTGGATGCACAAGATTGCATAAAAACCCTAATGGGACAAGAATAAGCCTAGGGAGGACGAAAATGACCTAAATGTTCGTCCAATGACACAAACACACCTATTGGATGCACTAGATTGCATAAAAACCGTAATTGGACAAGAATAAGACTAGGGAGGACGTAAATGACCTAAATGTTCCACCAATGACACAAATGAACTTATTGGATGCACAAGGTTGGTTAAAAACCCTAATTGGACAAGAATAAGCCTAGGGAGGACGAAAATGACCTAAATGTTCAACCAATGACACAAATGAACATATTGGATGCACAAAGTTGGTTAAAAACCCTAATTGGACAAGAATAAGCTTAGAGAGGACGAAAATGACCTAAATGTTCGTCCAATGACACAAACACACCTATTGGATGCACAAGATTGCATAAAATCCCTAATTGGACAAGAATAAGACTAGGGAGGACGAAAATGACCTAAATGTTCCTCCAATGACACAAACACACCTATTGGATGCACAAGATTGCATAAAAACCCTAATTGGACAAGAATAAGCCTAGGGAGGACGAAAATGACCTAAATGTTCGTCCATTGACACAAACACACCTATTGGATGCACAAGATTGCATAAAAACCCTAATTGGACAAGAATAAGACTAGGGAGGACGAAAATGACCTAAATGTTCATCCAATGACACAAATGAACTTATTGGATGCACAAGAATGGTTAAAAACCCTAATTGGACAAGAATAAGCATAGGGAGGACGAAAATGACCTAAATGTTCATCCAATGACACAAACACACATATTGGATGCACAAGATTGCTTAAAACCCTAATTGGACAAGAATAAGACTAGGGAGGACGAAAATGACCTAAATGTTCATCCAATGACACAAATGAACTTATTGGATGCACAAGATTGGTTTAAAACCCTAATTGGACAAGAATAAGCCTAGGGAGGACGAAAATGGCCTAAATGTTCGTCCAATGACACAAACACACCTATTGGGTGCACAAGATTGCATAAAAACCCTAATTGGACAAGAATAAGACTAGGGAGGACGAAAATGACCTAAATGTTCGTCCAATGACACAAACACACCTATTGGATGCACAAGATTGCATAAAATCCCTAATTGGACAAGAATAAGACTAGGGAGGACGAAAATGACCTAAATGTTCCTCCAATGACACAAACACACCTATTGGATGTTCATCCAATGACCTAAATGTTCATCCAATGACACAAATGAACTTATTGTATGCACAAGATTGGTTAAAAACCCTAATTGGACAAGAATAAGCACAAGGAGGACGAAAATGACCTAAATGTTCATCCAATGACAGAAAACACACATATTGGATGCACAAGATTGCTTAAAACCCTAATTAAACAAGAATAAGACTAGGGAGGACGAAAATGACCTAAATGTTCCTCCAATGACACAAATGAACTTATTGGATGCACAAGATTGGTTAAAAACCCTAATTGAACAAGAATAAGCCTAGGGAGGACGAAAATGACCTAAATGTTCATCCAATAACACAAACACACCTATTGGATGCACAAGATTGGTTAAAAACCCTAATTGGACAAGAATAAGACTAGGGAGGACGAAAATGACCTAAATGCTCCTCCAATGACACAAACACACCTATTGGATGCACAAGATTGCATAAAAACCCTAATTGGACAAGAATAAGACTAGGGAGGACGAAAATGACCTAAATGTTCATCCAATGACACAAATGAACTTATTGTATGCACAAGATTGGCTAAAAACCATAATTGGACAAAAAAAGCATAGGGTGGTCGAAAATGACCTAAATGTTCGTCCAATGACACAAACACACCTATTGGATGCACAGGATTGCTTAAAACCCTTATTGGACAAGAATAAGCCTAGGGAGAACGTAAATGACCTAAATGTTCATCCAATGACACAAATGAACTTATTGGATGCACAAGATTGGTTAAAAACCCTAATTGGACAAGAATAAGCATAGGGAGGACGAAAATGACCTAAATGTTCATCCAATGACACAAACACACATATTGGATGCACAAGATTGCTTAAAACCCTAATTGGACAAGAATAAGACTAGGGATGACGAAAATGACCTAAATGTGCCTCCAATGACACAAATGAACTTATTGGATGCACAAGATTGGTTAAAAACCCTAATTGGACAAGAATAAGCCTAGGGAGGACGAAAATGACCTAAATGTTCGTCCAATGACACAAACACACCTATTGGATGCACAAGATTGCATAAAAACCCATATTGGACAAGAATAAGACTAGGGAGGACGTAAATGACCTAAATGTTCCACCAATGACACAAATGAACTTATTGGATGCACAAGGTTGGTTAAAAACCCTAATTGGACAAGAATAAGCCTAGGGAGGACGAAAATGACCTAAATGTTCAACCAATGACACAAATGAACTTATTGGATGCACAAGGTTGGTTAAAAACCCTAATTGGACAAGAATAAGCCTAGGGAGGACGAAAATGACCTAAATGTTTGTCCAATGACACAAACACACCTATTGGATGCACAAGATTGCATAAAATCCTTAATTGGACAAGAATAAGACTAGGGAGGACGCAAATGACCTAAATGTTCATCCAATGACACAAATGAACTTATTGTATGCACAAGATTGGTTAAAAACCCTAATTGGACAAGAATAAGCATAGGGAGGACGAAAATGACCTAAATGTTCATCCAATGACACAAACACACATATTGGATGCACAAGATTGCTTAAAACCCTAATTGGACAAGAATAAGACTAGGGAGGACGAAAATGACCTAAATGTTCATCCAATGACACAAACGAACTTATTGGATGCACAAGATTGGTTTAAAACCCTAATTGGACAAGAATAAGCCTAGGGAGGACGAAAATGACCTAAATGTTCATCCAATGACACAAACACACATATTGGATGCACAAGATTGCTTAAAACCCTAATTGGACAAGAATAAGACTAGGGAGGACGAAAATGACCTAAATGTTCATCCAATGACACAAATGGACTTATTGGATGCACAAGATTGGTCAAAAACCCTAATTGGACGAGAATAAGCCTAGGGAGGATGAAAATGACCTAAATGTTCAACCAATGACACAAATGAACTTATTGGATGCACAAGGTTGGTTAAAAACCCTAATTGGACAAGAATAAGCCTAGGGAGGACGAAAATGACCTAAATGTTCGTCCAATGACACAAAAACACCTATTGGATGCACAGGATTGCCTAAAAACCCTAATTGGACAAGAATAAGCCTAGGGAGGACGAAAATGACCTAAATGTTCGTCCAATGACACAAACACACCTATTGGATGCACAAGATTGCATAAAAACCCTAATTGGACAAGAACAAGCCTAAGGAGGACGAAAATGACCTAAATGTTCATCCAATGACACATATGAACTTATTGGATGCACAAGATTGGTTAAAAACCCTAATTGGACAAGAATAAGCATAGGGAGGACGAAAATGACCTAAATGTTCATCCAATGACACAAACACACATATTGGATGCACAAGATTGCTTAAAACCCTAATTGGACAAGAATAAGACTAGGGATGACGAAAATGACCTAAATGTTCATCCAATGACACAAATGAACTTATTGGATGCACAAGATTGGTTAAAAACCCTAATTGGACAAGAATAAGCCTAGGGAGGACGAAAATGACCTAAATGTTCGTCCAATGACACAAACACACCTATTGGATGCACATGATTGCATAAAAACCCTAATTGGACAATAATAAGACTAGGGAGGACGAAAATGACCTAAATGTTCCTCCAATGACACAAACACACCTATTAGATGCACAAGATTGCATAAAAACCCTAATTGGACAAGAATAAGACTAGGGAGGACGAAAATGACCTAAATGTACATCCAATGACACAAATGAACTTATTGGATGCACAAGATTGGTTAAAAACCCTAATTGAACAAGAATAAGCCTAGGGAGGACGAAAATGACCTAAATGTTCGTCCAATGAAACAAACACACCTATTGGATGCACAAGATTGCATAAAAACCCTAATTGGACAAGAATAAGCCTAGGGAGGACGAAAATGACCTAAATGTTCATCCAATGACACAAATGAACTTATTGGATGCACAAGATTGGTTAAAAACCCTAATTGGACAAGAATAAGCCTAGGGAGGACGAAAATGACCTAAATGTTCGTCCAATGACACAAACACACCTATTGGATGCACAAGATTGCATAAAAACCCTAATTAGACAAGAATAAGACTAGGGAGGACGAAAATGACCTAAATGTTCCTCCAATGACACAAACACACCTATTGGATGCACAAGATTGCATAAAAACCCTAATTCGACAAGAATAAGACTAGGGAGGACGAAAATGACCTAAATGTTCATCCAATAACACAAATGAACTTATTGGATCCACAAGATTGCTTAAAACCCTAATTGGACAAGAATAAGACTAGGGAGGACGAAAATGACCTAAATGTTCATCCAATGACACAAATGAACTTATTGGATGCACAAGATTGGTTAAAAACCCTAATTGGACAAGAATAAGCCTAGGGAGGACGAAAATGACCTAAATGTTCGTCCAATGACACAAACACACCTATTGGATGCACAAGATTGCATAAAAACCCTAATTGGACAAGAATAAGACTAGGAAGGACGAAAATGACCTAAATGTTCGTCCAATGACACAAATGAACTTATTGGATGCACAAGATTGGTTAAAAACCCTAATTGGACAAGAATAAGCATAGAGAGGACGAAAATGACCTAAACGTTCATCCAATGACACAAACCCACATATTGGATGCACAAGATTGCTTAAAACCCTAATTGGACAAGAATAAGACTAGGGAGGACGAAAATGACCTAAATGTTCATCCAATGACACAAATGAACTTATTGGATGCACAAGATTGGTTAAAAACCCTAATTGGACAAGAATAAGCCTAGGGAGGACGAAAATGACCTAAATGTTCGTCCAATGACACAAACACACCTATTGGATGCACAAGATTGGATAAAAAACCCTAATTGGACAAGAATAAGACTAGGGAGGACGAAAATGACCTAAATGTGCATCCAATGACACAAATGAACTTATTGGATGCACAAGATTGGTTAAAAACCCTAATTGGACAAGAATAAGACTAGGGAGGACGAAAATGACCTAAATGTTCCTCCAATGACACAAACACACCTATTGGATGCACAAGAATGCATAAAAACCCTAATTGGACAAGAATAAGACTAGGGAGGACGAAAATGACCTAAATGTTCATCCAATGACACAAATGAACTTATTGTATGCACAAGATTTGTTAAAAACCCTAATTGGACAAGAATAAGCATAGGGAGGACGAAAATGACCTAAATGTTCATCCAATGACACAAACACACATATTGGATGCACAAGATTGCTTAAAACCCTAATTGGACAAGAATAAGACTAGGGAGGACGAAAATGACCTAAATGTTCATCCATTGACACAAATGAACTTATTGGATGCACAAGATTGGTTTAAAACCCTAATTGGACAAGAATAAGCCTAGGGAGGACGAAAATGACCTAAATGTTCATCCAATGACACAAATGAACTTATTGGATGCACAAGATTGGTTGAAAACCCTAATTCGACAAGAATAAGCCTAGGGAGGACGAAAATGACCTAAATGTTCCTCCAATGACACAAACACACCTATTGGATGCACAAGATTGCATAAAAACCCTAATTGGACAAGAATAAGACTAGGGAGGACCAAAATGGCCTAAATGTTCATCCAATGACACAAATGAACTTATGGGATGCACAAGATTGGTTAAAAACCCTAATTGGACAAGAATAAGCATAGGGAGGACGAAAATGACCTAAATGTTCATCCAATGACACAAACACACATATTGGATGCACAAGATTGCTTAAAACCCTAATTGGACAAGAATAAGACTAGGGAGGACGAAAATGACCTAAATGTTCATCCAATGACACAAATGAACTTATTGGATGCACAAGATTGGTTTAAAACCCTAATTGGACAAGAATAAGCCTAGGGAGGATGAAAATGACCTAAATGTTCGTCCAATGACACAAACACACCTATTGGGTGCACAAGATTGCATAAAAACCCTAATTGGACAAGAATAAGACTAGGGAGGACGAAAATGACCTAAATGTTCGTCCAATGACACAAATACACCTATTGGATGCACAAGATTGCATAAAATCCCTAATTGGACAAGAATAAGACTAGGGAGGACGAAAATGACCTAAATGTTCCTCCAATGACACAAACACACCTATTGGATGTTCATCCAATGACCTAAATGTTCATCCAATGACACAAATGAACTTATTGTATGCACAAGATTGGTTAAAAACCCTAATTGGACAAGAATAAGCACAAGGAGGACGAAAATGACCTAAATGTTCATCCAATGACACAAACACACATATTGGATGCACAAGAATTCTTAAAACCCTAATTGGACAAGAATAAGACTAGGGAGGACGAAAATGACCTAAATGTTCATCCAATGACACAAATGAACTTATTGGATGCACAAGATTGGTTAAAAACCCTAATTGGACAAGAATAAGCCTAGGGTACACGAAAATGACCTAAATGTTTATCCAATGACACAAATGAACTTATTGGACGCACAAGATTGGTTAAAAACCCAAATTGGACAAGAATAAGCCTAGGGAGAGCAAAAATGACCTAAATGTTCATCCAATGACACAAATGAACTTATTGGATGCACAAGATTGGTTAAAAACCCTAACTGGACAAGAATAAGCCTAGGGAGGACGAAAATGGCCTAAATGTTCGTCCAATGACACAAACACTCCTATTGGATGCACAAGATTGCATAAAAACCCTAATTGGACAAGAATAAGACTAGGGAGGACGAAAATGACCTAAATGTTCATCCAATGACACAAATGAACTTATTGTATGCACAAGATTGGTTAAAAACCCTAATTGGACAAGAATAAGCCTAGGGAGGACGAAAATGACCTAAATGTTCAACCAATGACACAAATGAACTTATTGGATGCACAAGATTGATTCAAAACCCTAATTGGACAATAATAAGCCTAGGGAGGACGAAAATGACTTAAATGTTCAACCAATGACACAAATGAACTTATTGGATGCACAAGGTTGGTTAAAAACCCTAATTGGACAAGAATAAGCCTTGGGAGGACGAAAATGACCTAAATGTTCGTCCAATGACACAAACACACCTATTGGATCAACAAGATTGCATGAAAACCCTAATTGGACAAGAATAAGCCTAGGGAGGACGAAAATGACCTAAATGTTCATCCAATGACACAAATGAACTTATTGGATGCACAAGATTGGTTAAAAACCCTAATTGGACAAGAACAAGCCTAAGGACGACGAAAATGACCTAAATATTCATCCAATGACACAAATGAACTTTTTGGATGCACAAGATTGGTTAAAAACCCTAATTGGACAAGAATAAGCATACGGAGGACGAAAATGACCTAAATGTTCATCCAATGACACAAACACACATATTGGATGCACAAGATTGCTTAAAACCCTAATTGGACAAGAATAAGACTAGGGAGGACGAAAATGACCTAAATGTTCATCCAATGACACAAATGAACTTCTTGGATGCACAAGATTGGTTAAAAACCCTAATTGGACAAGAATAAGCATATGGACGACGAAAATGACCTAAATGTTCATCCAATGACACAAACACACATATTGGATGCACAAGATTGCTTAAAACCCTAATTGGACAAGAATAAGACTAGGGAGGACGAAAATGACCTAAATGTTCCTCCAATGACACAAACACACCTATTGGATGCACAAGATTGCATAAAAACCCTAATTGGACAAGAATAAGACTAGGGAGGACGAAAATGACCTAAATGTTCATCCAATGACACAAATGAACTTATTGAATGCACAAGATTGGTCAAAAACCCTAATCGGACAAGAATAAGCCTAGGGAGGATAAAAATGACCTAAATGTTCTTCCAATGACACAAACACACCTATTGGATGCACAAGATTGCATAAACACCCTAATTGAACAAGAATAAGACTAGGGAGGACGAAAATGACCTAAATGTTCCTCCAATGACACAAACACACCTATTGGATGCACAAGATTGCATAAAAACCCTAATTGGACAAGAATAAGACTAGGGAGGACGAAAATGACCTAAATGTTCATCCAATGACACAAATGAACTTATTGAATGCACAAGATTGGTTAAAAATCCTAAACGGACAAGAATAAGCCTAGGGAGGACGAAAATGACCTAAATGTTCGTCCAATGACACAAACACACCTATTGGATGCACAAGATTGCATAAAAACCCTAATTGGACAAGAATAAGACTAGGGAGGACGAAAATGACCTAAATGTTCCTCCAATGACACAAACACACCTATTGGATGCACAAGATTGCATAAAAACCCTAATTGGACAAGAATAAGACTAGGGAGGACGAAAATGACCTAAATGTTCATCCAATGACACAAATGAACTTATTGGAAGCACAAGATTGGTTAAAAACCCTAATTGGACAAAAATAAGCCTAGGGAGGACGAAAATGACCTAAATAATCATCCAATGACACAAATGAACTTATTGGATGCACAAGATTGGTTAAAAACCCTAATTGGACAAGAATAAGCCTAGGGAGGACGAAAATGACCTAAATGTTCGTCCAATGACACAAACACACCTATTGGATGCACAAGATTTCATAAAAACCCTAATTGGATAAGAATAAGACTAGGGAGGACAAAAATGACCTAAATGTTCCTCCAATGACACAAACACACCTATTGGATGCACAAGATTGCATAAAAACCCTAATTGGACAAGAATAAGACTAGGGAGGACGAAAATGACCTAAATGTTCATCCAATGACACAAATGAACTTATTGGATGCACAAGATTGGTTAAAATCCCTAATTGGATAAGAATAAGCCTAGGGAGGACGAAAATGACCTAAATGTTCGTCCAATGACACAAACACACCTATTGGATGCACAAGATTGCATAAAAACCCTAATTGGACAAGAATAAGACTAGGGAGGACGAAAATGACCTAAATGTTCCTCCAATGACACAAACACTCCTATTGGATGCACAAGATTGCATAAAAACCCTAATTCGACAAGAAAAAGACTAGGGAGGACGAAAATGACCTAAATGTTCCTCCAATGACACAAACACACCTATTGGATGCACAAGATTGCATAAAAACCCTAATTGGACAAGAATAAGACTAGGGAGGACGAAAATGACCTAAATGTTCATCCAATGACACAAATGAACTTATTGTATGCACAAGATTGGTTAAAAACCCTAATTGGTCAAGAATAAGCACTAGGAGGACGAAAATGACCTAAATGTTCATCCAATGACACAAACACACATATTGGATGCACAAGATTGCTTAAAACCCTAATTGGACAAGAATAAGACTAGGGAGGACGAAAATGACCTAAATGTTCATCCAATGACACAAATGAACTTCTTGGATGCACAAGATTGGTTAAATACCCTAATTTGACAAGAATAAGCCTAGGGAGGACGAAAATGACCTAAATGTTCAACCAATGACACAAATGAACTTATTGGATGCACAAGATTGATTAAAAACCCTAATTGGACAAGAATAAGCCTAGGGAGGACGAAAATGACCTAAATGTTCAACCAATGACACAAATGAACTTATTGGATGCACAAGGTTGGTTAAAAACCCTAATTGGACAAGAATAAGCCTAAGGAGGACGAAAATGACCTAAATGTTCATCCAATGACACAAATGAACTTATTGGATGCACAAGATTGGTTAAAAACCCTAATTGGACAAGAATAAGACTAGGGAGGACGAAAATGACCTAAATGTTCGGCCAATGACACAAACACACCTATTGGATGCACAAGATTGCATAAAATCCCTAATTGGACAAGAATAAGACTAGGGAGGACGAAAATGACTTAAATGTTCCTCCAATGACACAAACACACCTATTGGATGTTCATCCAATGACCTAAATGTTCATCCAATGACACAAATGAACTTATTGTATGCACAAGATTGGTTAAAAACCCTAATTGGACAAGAATAAGCACAAGGAGGACGAAAATGACCTAAATGTTCATCCAATGACACAAACACACATATTGGATGCACAAGATTGCTTAAAACCCTAATTGGACAAGAATAAGACTAGGGAGGACGAAAATGACCTAAATGTTCGTCCAATGACACAAACACACCTATTGGATGCACAAGATTGCATAAAACCCTAATTGGACAAGAATAAGACTAGGGAGGACGAAAATGACCTAAATGTTCCTCTAATGACACAAACACACCTATTGGATGCACAAGATTGCATAAAAACCCTAATTGGACAAGAATAAGACTAGGGATGATGAAAATGACCTAAATGTTCATCCAATAACACAAATGAACTTATTGTATGCACAAGATTGGTTAAAAACCCTAATTGGACAAGAATAAACATAGGGAAGACGAAAATGACCTAAATGATCATTTAATGACACAAACACACATATTGGATGCACAAGATTGCTTAAAACCCTAATTGGACAAGAATAAGACTAGGGAGGATGAAAATGAATAAATGTTCATCCAATGACACAAATGAACTTATTGGATGCACAAGATTGGCTAAAAACCCTAATTGGACAAGAATAAGCCTAGGGAGGACGAAAATGACCTAAATGTTCATCCAATGACACAAATGAACTTATTGGATGCACAAGATTGGTTAAAAACCCTAATTGGACAAGAATAAGCCTAGGGAGGACGAAAATGACCTAAATGTTCAACAACCGACACAAATGAACTTATTGGATGCACAAGATTGGTTAAAAACCCTAATTGAACAAGAATAAACCTAGGGAGGACGAAAATGACCTAAATGTTCGTCCAATGACACAAACACACCTATTGGATGCACAAGATTGCATAAAACCCTAATTGGACAAGAATAAGACTAGGGAGGACGAAAATGACCTAAATGTTCCTCTAATGACACAAACACACCTATTGGATGCACAAGATTGCATAAAAACCCTAATTGGACAAGAATAAGACTAGGGATGATGAAAATGACCTAAATGTTCATCCAATAACACAAATGAACTTATTGTATGCACAAGATTGGTTAAAAACCCTAATTGGACAAGAATAAACATAGGGAAGACGAAAATGACCTAAATGATCATTTAATGACACAAACACACATATTGGATGCACAAGATTGCTTAAAACCCTAATTGGACAAGAATAAGACTAGGGAGGATGAAAATGAATAAATGTTCATCCAATGACACAAATGAACTTATTGGATGCACAAGATTGGCTAAAAACCCTAATTGGACAAGAATAAGCCTAGGGAGGACGAAAATGACCTAAATGTTCATCCAATGACACAAATGAACTTATTGGATGCACAAGATTGGTTAAAAACCCTAATTGGACAAGAATAAGCCTAGGGAGGACGAAAATGACCTAAATGTTCGTCCAATGACACAAATACACCTATTGGATGCACAAGATTGAATAAAATCCCTAAATGGACAAGAATAAGACTAGGGAGGAAGAAAATGACCTAAATGTTCCTCCAATGACACAAACACACCTATTTGATGCACAAGATTGCATAAAAACCCTAATTGGACAAGAATAAGACTAGGGAGGGCGAAAATGAATTAAATGTTCCTCCAATGACACAAACACACCTATTGGATGCACAAGATTGGTTAAAAACCCTAATTGGACAAGAATAAGCCTAGGGAAGACGAAAATGACCTAAATGTTCGTCCAATAACACAAACACACCTATTGGATGCACAAGATTGCATAAAAACCCTAATTGGACAAGAATAAGACTAGGGAGGACGAAAATGACCTAAATGTTCCTCCAATGACACAAACACACCTATTGGATGCACAAGATTGCATAAAAACCCTAATTGGACAAGAATAAGACTAGGGAGGACGAAAATGACCTAAATGTTCATCCAATAACACAAATGAACTTATTGGATGCACAAGATTGTTTAAAAACCCTAATTGGACAAGAATAAGCCTAGGGAGGACGAAAATGACCTAAATGTTCGTCCAATGACACAAACACACCTATTGGATGCACAAGATTGCATAAAAACCCTAATTGGACAAGAATAAGACTAGGGAGGACGAAAATGACCTAAATGTTCATCCAATGACACAAATGAACTTATTGGATGCACAAGATTGGTTAAAAACCCTAATTGGACAAGAATAAGCATAGGGAGGACGAAAATGACCTAAACGTTCATCCAATGACACAAACCCTCATATTGGATGCACAAGATTGCTTAAAACCCTAATTGGACAAGAATAAGGCTAGGGAGGACGAAAATGACCTAAATGTTCATCCAATGACACAAATGAACTTATTGAATGCACAAGATTGGTTAAAAACCCTAATCGGACAAGAATAAGCCTAGGGAGGACGAAAATGACCTAAATGTTCTTCCAATGACACAAACACACCTATTGGATGCACAAGATTGAATAAAAACCCTAATTCGACAAGAATAAGACTAGGGAGGACGAAAATGACCTAAATGTGCCTCCAATGACACAAACACACCTATTGGATGCACAAGATTGCATAAAAACCCTAATTGGACAAGAATAAGACTAGGGAGGACGTAAATGACCTAAATGTTCGTCCAATGACACAAACACACCTATTGGATGCACAAGATTGCATAAAAACCCTAATTGGACAAGAATAAGACTAGGGAGGACGAAAATGACCTAAATGTTCATCCAATGACACAAATGAACTTATTGGATGCACAAGATTGGTTAAAAACCCTAATTGGACAAGAATAAGCATAGGGAGGACGAAAATGACCTAAATGTTCATCCAATGACACAAACACACATATTGGATGCACAAGATTGCTTAAAACCCTAATTGGACAAGAATAAGACTAGGGAGGACGAAAATGACCTAAATGTTCATCCAATGACACAAATAAACCTATTGGATGCACAAGATTGCATAAAAACCCTAATTGGACAAGAATAAGACTAGGGAGGACGAAAATGACCTAAATGTTCATCCAATGACACAAATGAACTTATTGGATGCACAAGATTGGTTAAAAACCCTAATTGGACAAGAATGAGCCTAGGGAGGACGAAAATGACCTAAATGTTCGTCCAATGACACAAACACACCTATTGGATGCACAAGATTGCATAAAAACCCTAATTGGACAAGAATAAGCCTAGGGAGGACGAAAATGACCTAAATGTTCATCCAATGACACAAATGAACTTATTGGATGCAAAAGATTGGTTAAAAACCCTAATTGGACAAGAATAAGCATAAGGAGGACGAAAATGACCTAAATGTTTATCCAATGACACAAACCCACATATTGGATGCACAAGATTGCTTAAAACCCTAATTGGAGAAGAATAAGACTAGGGAGGACGAAAATGACCTAAATGTTCCTCCAATGACACAAACACACCTATTGGATGCACAAGATTGCATAAAAACCCTAATTGGACAAGAATAAGACTAGGGAGGACGAAAATGACCTAAATGTTCATCCAATGACACAAATGAACTTATTGGATGCACAAGATTGGTTAAAAACCCTAATTGGACAAGAATAAGCCTAGGGAGGACGAAAATGACCTAAATGTTTGTCCAATGACACAAATACACCTATTGGATGCACAAGATTGCATAAAATCCCTAATTGGACAAGAATAAGACTAGGGAGGACGAAAATGACCTAAATGTTCCTCCAATGACACAAACACACCTATTGGATGCACAAGATTGCATAAAAACCCTAATTGGACAAGAATAAGACTAGGGAGGACGAAAATGACCTAAATGTTCATCCAATGACACAAATGAACTTATTGGATGCACAAGATTGATTAAAAACCCTAATTGGACAAGAATAAGCATAGGGAGGACGAAAATTACCTAAATGTTCATCCAATGACACAAACACACATATTGGATGCACAAGATTACATAATACCCTAATTGGACAAGAATAAGCCTAGGGAGGACGAAAATGACCTAAATGTTCATCCAATGACACAAATGAACTTATTGGATGCACAAGATTGGTTAAAAACCCTAATTGGACAAGAATAAGCCTAGGGAGGACGAAAATGACCTAAATGGTCATCCAATGACACAAATGAACTTATTGGATGCACAAGATTGGATAAAAACCCTAATTAGAAAAGAATAAGCCTTGGGAGGACGAAAATGACCTAAATGTTCATCGAATGACACAAATGAACTTATTGGATGCACAAGATTGGTTAAAAACCCTAACTGGACAAGAATAAGCCTAGGGAGGACGAAAATGACCTAAATGTTCGTCCAATGAAACAAACACACCTATTGGATGCACAAGATTGCATAAAAACCCTAATTGGACAAGAATAAGCCTAGGGAGGACGAAAATGACCTAAATGTTCATCCAATGACACAAATGAACTTATTGGATGCACAAGATTGGTTAAAAACCCTAATTGGACAAGAATAAGCCTAGGGAGGACGAAAATGACCTAAATGTTCACACCTATTGACACAAACACAAATGAACTTATTGGACGCACAAGATTGGTTAAAAACCCTAATTATACAAGAATAAGCCTAGGGAGGACGAAAATGACCTAAATGTTCGTCCAATGACACAAACACACCTATTGGATGCACAAGATTGCATAAAAACCCTAATTGGACAAGAATAAGCCTAGGGAGGACGAAAATGACCTAAATGTTCATCCAATGACACAAATGAACTTATTGGATGCACAAGATTGGTTAAAAACCCTAATTGGACAAGAATAAGCCTAGGGAGGACGAAAATGACCTAAATGTTCATCCAAAGACACAAACACACCTATTGGATGCACAAGATTGGTTAAAAACCCTAATTGGACAAAAATAAGCTTAGGAAGGACGAAAATGACTTAAATCTTAATCCAATGACACAAATGAACTTATTGAATGCACAAGATTGGTTAAAAACCATAATTGCACAAGAATAAGCCTAGGGAGGACGAAAATGACCTAAATGTTCATCCAATGACACATATGAACTTATTGGATGCACAAGATTGATTAAAACCCTAATTGGACAAGAATAAGCCTAGGGAGGACGAAAATGACCTAAATGTTCATCCAATGACACAAATGAACTTATTGGATGCACAAGATTGGTTAAAAACCCTAATTGGACAAGAATAAGCCTAGGGAGGACGAAGATGAACTAAATGTTCATCCAATGACACAAATACACCTATTGGATGAACAAGATTGGTTAGAAACCCTAATTGGACAACATTAAGCCTAGGGAGGATGAAAATGACCTAAATGTTCATCCAATGACACAAACATACCTATTGGATGCACAAGATTGGTTACAAACCATAATTGGACAAGAATAAGCCTAGGGAGGACGAAAATGACCTAAATGTTCATCCAATGACACAAATGAACTTATTGGATGCACAAGATTGCTTAAAAACCCTAATTGGACAAGAATAAGCCTAGGGAGGACGTAAATGACCTAAATGTTCATCCAATGACACAAATACACCTATTGGATGCAAAAGATTGGTTAAAAACCATAATTGGACAAGAATAAGCCTAGGGAGGACGAAAATGACCTAAATGTTCATCCAATGACACAAATACACCTATTGGATGCACAAGATTGGTTAGAAACCTTTAATTGGACAAGAATAAGCCTAGGGAGGACGAAAATGACCTAAATGTCCATCCAATGACACAAATACACCTATTGGATGCACAAGATTCGTTAGAAACCCTAATTGGACAAGAATAAGCCTAGGGAGGACGAAACTGACCTAAATGTTCATCCAATGACACAAACAGACCTATTGGATGCACAAGATTGGTTAAAAACACTAATTGGACAAGAATAAGCCTAGGGAGGACGAAAATGACCTAAATGTTCATCCAATGACACAAATGAACTTATTGGATGCACAAGATTGGTTAAAAACCCTAATTGGACAAGAATAAGCCTAGGGAGGACGAAAATGACCTAAATGTTCATCCAATGACACAAATGAACTTATTGGATGCACAAGATTGCTTAAAAACCCTAATTGGACAAGAATAAGCCTAGGGAGGACGAAAATGACCTAAATGTCCATCCAATGACACAAATACACCTATTGGATGCACAAGATTCGTTAGAAACCCTAATTGGACAAGAATAAGCCTAGGGAGGACGAAACTGACCTAAATGTGCATCCAATGACACAAACACACCTATTGGATGCACAAGATTGGTTAAAAACGCTAATTGGACAAGAATAAGCCTAGGGAGGACGAAAATGACCTAAATGTTCATCCAATGACACAAATGAACTTATTGGATGCACAAGATTGGTTAAAAACCCTAATTGGACAAGAATAAGCCTAGGGAGGACGAAAATGACCTAAATGTTCATCCAATGACACAAATGAACTTATTGGATGCACAAGATTGCTTAAAAACCCTAATTGGACAAGAATAAGCCTAGGGAGGACGAAAATGAGCTAAATGTTCATCCAATGACACAAATACACCTATTGGATGCACAAGATTGGTTAGAAACCCTAATTGGACAAGAATAAGCCTAGGGAGGACGAAAATGACCTAAATGTTCATCCAATGACACAAATGAACTTATTGGATGCACAAGATTGGTTAAAAACCCTAATTGGACAAGAATAAGCCTAGGGAGGACGAAAATGACCTAAATGTTCATCCAATGACACAAATGAACTTATTGGATGCACAAGATTGGTTAAAAACCCTAATTGGACAAGAATAAGCCTAGGGAGGACGAAAATGACCTAAATGTTCATCCAATGACACAAATGAACTTATTGGATGCACAAGATTCGTTAAAAACCCTAATTGGACAAGAATAAGCATAGGGAGGACGAAAATGACCTTAATGTTCATCCAATGACACAAACACACATATTGTGGTTAAAAACCCTAATTGGACAAGAATAAGACTAGGGAGGACGAAAATGACCTAAATGTTCAACCAATGACACAAATGAACTTATTGGATGCACAAGGTTGGTTAAAAACCCTAATTGGACAAGAATAAGCCTAAGGAGGACGAAAATGACTTAAATGTTCATCCAATGACACAAATGAACTTATTGGATGCACAAGATTGGTTAAAAACCCTAATTGGACAAGAATAAGACTAGGGAGGACGAAAATGACCTAAATGTTCGGCCAATGACACAAACACACCAATTGGATGCACAAGATTGCATAAAATCCCTAATTGGACAAGAATAAGACTAGGGAGGACGAAAATGACCTAAATGTTCCTCCAATGACACAAACACACCTATTGGATGTTCATCCAATGACCTAAATGTTCATCCAATGACACAAATGAACTTATTGTATGCACAAGATTGGTTAAAAACCCTAATTGGACAAGAATAAGCACTAGGAGGACGAAAATGACCTAAATGTTCATCCAATGACACAAACACACATATTGGATGCAAAAGATTGCTTAAAACCCTAATTGGACAAGAATAAGACTAGGGAGGACGAAAATGACCTAAATGTTCATCCAATGACACAAATGAACTTGTTGGATGCACAAGATTGGTTAAAAACCCTAATTGAACAAGAATAAGCCTAGGGAGGACGAAAATGACCTAAATGTTCATCCAATAACACAAACACACCTATTGGATGCACAAGATTGGTTAAAAACCCTAATTGGACAAGAATAAGACTAGGGAGGACGAAAATGACCTAAATGTTCCTCCAGTGACACAAACACACCTATTGGATGCACAAGATTGCATAAAAACCCTAATTGGACAAGAATAAGACTAGGGAGGACGAAAATGACCTAAATGTTCAACCAATGACACAAATGAACTTATTGGATGCACAAGATTGATTATAAACCCTAATTGGACAAGAATAAGCCTAGGGAGGACGAAAATGACCTAAATGTTCAACCAATGACACAAATGAACTTATTGGATGCACAAGGTTGGTTAAAAACCCTAATTGGACAAGAATAAGCCTAGAGAGGACGAAAATGACCTAAATGTTCATCCAATGACACAAATGAACTTATTGGATGCACAAGATTGGTTAAAAACCCTAATTGGACAAGAATAAGACTAGGGAGGACGAAAATGACCTAAATGTTCGGCCAATGACACAAACACACCTATTGGATGCACAAGATTGCATAAAATCCCTAATTGGACAAGAATAAGACTAGGGAGGACGAAAATGACCTAAATGTTCCTCCAATGACACAAACACACCTATTGGATGTTCATCCAATGACCTAAATGTTCATCCAATGACACAAATGAACTTATTGTATGCACAAGATTGGTTAAAAACCCTAATTGGACAAGAATAAGCACAAGGAGGACGAAAATGACCTAAATGTTCATCCAATGACACAAACACACATATTGGATGCACAAGATTGCTTAAAACCATAATTGGACAAGAATAAGACTAGGGAGGACGAAAATGACCTAAATGTTCATCCAATGACACAAATGAACTTATTGGATGCACAAGATTGGTTAAAAACCCTAATTGAACAAGAATAAGCCTAGGGAGGACGAAAATGACCTAAATGTTCATCCAATAACACAAACACACCTATTGGATACACAAGATTGGTTAAAAACCCTAATTGAACAAGAATAAGACTAGGGAGGACGAAAATGATCTAAATGTTCCTCCAATGACACAAACACACCTATTGGATGCACAAGATTGCATAAAAACCCTAATTGGACAAGAATAAGACTAGGGAGGACGAAAATGACCTAAATGTTCAACCAATGACACAAATGTACTTATTGGATGCACAAGATTGATTAAAAACCCTAATTGGACAAGAATAAGCCTAGGGAGGACGAAAATGACCTAAATGTTCAACCAATGACACAAATGAACTTATTGGATGCACAAGGTTGGTTAAAAACCCTAATTGGACAAGAATAAGCCTAGGGAGGACGAAAATGACCTAAATGTTCATCCAATGACACAAATGAACTTATTGGATGCACAAGATTGGTTAAAAACCCTGATTGGACAAGAATAAGACTAGGGAGGACGAAAATGACCTAAATGTTCGGCCAATGACACAAACACACCTATTGGATGCACAAGATTGCATAAAATCCCTAATTGGACAAGAATAAGACTAGGGAGGACGAAAATGACCTAAATGTTCCTCCAATGACACAAACACACCTATTGGATGTTCATCCAATGACCTAAATGTTCATCCAATGACACAAATGAACTTATTGTATGCACAAGATTGGTTAAAAACCCTAATTGGACAAGAATAAGCACAAGGAGGACGAAAATGACCTAAATGTTCATCCAATGACACAAACACATATATTGGATGCACAAGATTGCTTAAAACCCTAATTGGACAAGAATAAGACTAGGGAGGACGAAAATGACCTAAATGTTCATCCAATGACACAAATGAACTTATTGGATGCACAAGATTGGTTAAAAACCCTAATTGGACAAGAATAAGCCCAGGGAGGACGAAAATGACCTAAATGTTCATCCAATGACACAAACACATATATTGGATGCACAAGATTGCTTAAAACCCTAATTGGACAAGAATAAGACTAGGGAGGACGAAAATGACCTAAATGTTCATCCAATGACACAAATGAACTTATTGGATGCACAAGATTGGTTAAAAACCCTAATTGGACAAGAATAAGCCCAGGGAGGACGAAAATGACCTAAATGTTCGTCCAATGACACAAACACACCTATTGGATGCACAAGATTGCATAAAAACCCTAATTGGACAAGAATAAGACTAGGGAGGACGAAAATGACCTAAATGTTCCTCCAATGACACAAACACTTCTATTGGATGCACAAGATTGCATAAAAACCCTAATTCGACAAGAATAAGACTAGGGAGGACGAAAATGACCTAAATGTTCCTCCAATGACACAAACACACCTATTGGATGCACAAGATTGCATAAAAACCCTAATTGGACAAGAATAAGACTAGGGAGGACGAAAATGACCTAAATGTTCATCCAATGACACAAATGAACTTATTGTATGCACAAGATTGGTTAAAAACCCTAATTGGACAAGAATAAGCATAGGGAGGACGAAAATTACCTAAATGTTCATCCAATGACACAAACACACATATTGGATGCACAACATTGCTTAAAACCCTAATTGGACAAGAATAAGAATAGGGAGGATGAAAATGACCTAAATGTTCATCGAATGACACAAATGAACTTATTGGAAGCACAAGATTGGTTAAAAACCCTAATTGGACAAGAATAAGCCTAGGGAGGACGAAAATGACCTAAAAGTTCGTCCAATGACACAAACACACCTATTGGATGCACAAGATTGCATAAAAACCCTAATTGGACAAGAATAAGACTAGGGAGGACGAAAATGACCTAAATGTTCCTCCAATGACACAAACACACTTATTGGATGCACAAGATTGCATAAAAACCCTAATTGGACAAGAATAAGACTAGGGAGGACGAAAATGACCTAAATGTTCATCCAATAAAACAAATGAACTTATTGTATGCACAAGATTGGTTAAAAACACTAATTGGACAAGAATAAGCCTAGGGATGACGAAAATGACCTAAATGTTCGTCCAATGACACAAACACACCTATTGGATGCACAAGATTGCATAAAAACCCTAATTGGACAAGAATAAGACTAGGGAGGACGAAAATGACCTAAATGTTGATCCAATGACACAAATGAACTTATTGTATGCACAAGATTGGTTAAAAACCCTAATTGGTCAAGAATAAGCATAGGGAGGACGAAAATGACCTAAATGTTCATCCAATGACACAAACACACCTATTGGATGCACAAGATTGCATAAAAACCCTAATTGGACAAGAATAAGAATAGGGAGGATGATAATGACCTAAATGTTCATCCAATGACACAAATGAACTTATTGGATGCACAAGATTGGTTAAAAACCCTAATTGGACAAGAATAAGCATAGGGAGGACAAAAATGACCTAAATGTTCATCCAATGACACAAACACACATATTGGATGCACAAGATTGCTTAAAACCCTAATTGGACAAGAATAAGACTAGGGATGACGAAAATGACCTAAATGTTCATCCAATGACACAAATGAACTTATTGGATGCACAAGATTGGTTAAAAACCCTAATTGGGCAAGAATAAGCCTAGGGTGGACGAAAATGACCTAAATGTTCGTCCAATGACACAAACACACTTATTGGATGCACAAGATTGCAAAAAAATCCTAATTGGACAAGAATAAGACTAGGGAGGACGAAAATGACCTAAATGTTCCTCCAATGACACAAACACACCTATTGGATGCACAAGATTGCATAAAAACCCTAATTGGACAAGAATAAGACTAGGGAGGACGAAAATGACCTAAATGTTCATCCAATGACACAAATGAACTTATTGAATGCACAAGATTGGTCAAAAACCCTAATCGGACAAGAATAAGCCTAGGGAGGATAAAAATGACCTAAATGTTCTTCCAATGACACAAACACACCTATTGGATGCACAAGATTGCATAAACACCCTAATTGAACAAGAATAAGACTAGGGAGGACGAAAATGACCTAAATGTTCCTCCAATGACACAAACACACCTATTGGATGCACAAGATTGCATAAAAACCCTAATTGGACAAGAATAAGACTAGGGAGGACGAAAATGACCTAAATGTTCATCCAATGACACAAATGAACTTATTGAATGCACAAGATTGGTTAAAAACCCTAATCGGACAAGAATAAGCCTAGGGAGGACGAAAATGACGTAAATGTTCGTCCAATGACACAAACACACCTATTGGATGCACAAGATTGCATAAAAACCCTAATTGGACAAGAATAAGACTAGGGAGGACGAAAATGACCTAAATGTTCCTCCAATGACACAAACACACCTATTGGATGCACAAGATTGCATAAAAACCCTAATTGGACAAGAATAAGACTAGGGAGGACGAAAATGACCTAAATGTTCATCCAATGACACAAATGAATTTATTGGATGCCCAAGATTGGTTAAAAACCCTAATTGGACAAGAATAAGCCTAGGGAGGACAAAAATGACCTAAATGTTCATCCAATGACACAAATGAACTTATTGAATGCACAAGATTGGTTAAAAACCCTAATCGGACAAGAATAAGCCTAGGGAGGACGAAAATGACCTAAATGTTCATCCAATGACACAAATGAACTTATTGGATGCACAAGATTGGTTAAAAACCCTAATTGGACAAGAATAAGACTAGGGAGGACGAAAATGACCTAAATGTTCGTCCAACGACACAAACACACCTATTGGATGCACAAGATTGGTTAAAAACCCTAATTGGACAAGAATAAGCCTAGGGAGGACGAAAATGACCTAAATGTTCGTCCAATGACACAAACACACCTATTGGATGCACAAGATTGCATAAATACCCTAATTAGACAAGAATAAGACTAGGGAGGACGAAAATGACCTAAATGTTCCTCCAATGACACAAACACACCTATTGGATGCACAAGATTGCATAAAAACCCTAATTGGACAAGAATAAGACTAGGGAGGACGAAAATGACCTAAATGTTCATCCAATGACACAAATGAATTTATTGGATGCACAAGATTGGTTAAAAACCCTAATTGGACAAGATTAAGCCTAGGGAGGACGAAAATGACCTAAATGTTCGTCCAATGACACAAACACACCTATTGGATGCACAAGATTGCATAAAAACCCTAATTGGACAAGAATAAGACTAGGGAGGACGAAAATGACCTAAATGTTCCTCCAATGACACAAACACAACTATTGGATGCACAAGTTTGCATAAAAACCCTAATTGGACAAGAATAAGACTAGGGAGGACGAAAATGACCTAAATGTTCATCCAATGACACAAATGAACTTATTGAATGCACAAGATTGGTTAAAAACCCTAATCCGACAAGAATAAGCCTAGGGAGGACGAAAATGACCTAAATGTTCGTCCAATGACACAAACACACCTATTGGATGCACAAGATTGCATAAAAACCCTAATTGGACAAGAATAAGACTAGGGAGGACGAAAATGACCTAAATGTTCCTCCAATGACACAAACACACCTATTGGATGCACAAGATTGCATAAAAACCCTAATTGGACAAGAATAAGACTAGGGAGGACGAAAATGACCTAAATGTTCATCCAATGACAAAAATGAACATATTGGATGCACAAGATTGGTTAAAAACCCTAATTGGACAAGAATAAGCCTAGGGAGGACGAAAATGACCTAAATGTTCGTCCAATGACACAAACACACCTATTGGATGCACAAGATTGCATAAAAACCCTAATTGGACAAGAATAAGACTAGGGAGGACGAAAATGTCCTAAATGTTCATCCAATGACACAAATGAACTTATTGGATGCACAAGATTGCATAAAAACCATTATCGGACAAGAATAAGACTTGGGAGGACGAAAATGACCTAAATGTTCGTCCAATGACACAAACACACCTATTGGATGCCCAAGATTGCTTAAAACCCTAATTGGACAAGAATAAGTCTAGGGAGGACGAAAATGACCTAAATGTTCATCCAATGACACTAATGAACTTATTGGATGCACAAGATTGCATAAAAACCCTAATCGGACAAGAATAAGACTTGGGAGGATGAAAATGACCTAAATGTTCGTCCAATGACACAAACACACCTATTGGATGCACAAGATTGGTTAAAAACCCTAATTGGACAAGAATAAGACTAGGGAGGACGAAAATGACCTAAATGTTCCTCCAATGACACAAACACACCTATTGGATGCACAAGATTGCATAAAAACCCTAATTGGACAAGAATAAGACTTGGGAGGACGAAAATGACCTAAATGTTCATCCAATGACACAAATGAACTTATTGTATGCACAAGATTGGTTAAAAACCCTAATTGGACAAGAATAAGCATAGGGAGGACGAAAATGACCTAAATGTTCATCCAATGAAACAAACACACATATTCGATGCACAAGATTGCTTAAAATCCTAATTGGACAAGAATAAGACTAGGGATGACGGAAATGACCTAAATGTTCATCTAATGACACAAATGAACTTATTGGATGCACAAGATTGGTTAAAAACCCTAATTCGATAAGAATAAGCCTAGGGAGGACGAAAATGACCTAAATGTTCATCCAATGACACAAATGAACTTATTGTATGCCCAAGATTGGTTAAAAACCCTAATTGGACAAGAATAAGCATAGGGAAGACGAATATGACCTAAACGTTCGTCCAATGACACAAACACACCTATTGGATGCACAAGATTGCATAAAAACCCTAATTGGACAAGAATAAGACTAGGGAGGACGAAAATGACCTAAATGTTCCTCCAATGACACAAACACACCTATTGGATGCACAAGATTGCATAAAAACCCTAATTGGACAAGAATAAGACTAGGGAGGACGAAAATGACCTAAATGTTCATCCAATGACACAAATGAACTTATTGTATGCCCAAGATTGGTTAAAAACCCTAATTGGACAAGAATAAGCATAGGGAGGACGAAAATGACCTAAATGTTCATCCAATGACACAAACACACATATTGGATGCACAAGATTGCTTAAAACCCTAATTGGACAAGAATAAGACTAGGGAGGACGAAAATGACCTAAATGTTCATCCAATGACACAAATGAACTTATTGTATGCAGAAGATTGGTTAAAAACCCTAATTGGACAAGAATAAGCCTAGGGAGGACGAAAATGACCTAAATGTTCGTCCCATGACACAAACACACCTATTGGATGCACAAGATTGCATGAAATCCCTAATTGGACAAGAATAAGACTAGGGAGGACGAAAATGACCTAAATGTTCCTCCAATGACACAAACACACCTATTGGATGCACAAGATTGCATAAAAACCCTAATTGGACAAGAATAAGACTAGGGAGGACGAAAATGACCTAAATGTTCATCCAATGACACAAATGAACTTATTGTATGCACAAGATTATTTAAAAACCCTAATTGGACAAGAATAAGCATAGGGAGGACGAAAATTACCTAAATGTTCGTCCAATGGCACAAACACACCTATTGGATGCACAAGATTGCATAAAAACCCAAATTGGACAAGAATAAGACTAGGGAGGACGAAAATGACCTAAATGTTCATCCAATGACACAAATGAACTTATTGGATGCACAAGATTGGTTAAAAACCCTAATTGGACAAGAATAAGACTAGGGAGGACAAAAATGACCTAAATGTTCGGCCAATGACACAAACACACCTATTGGATGCACAAGATTGCATAAAATCCCTAATTGGACAAGAATAAGACTAGGGAGGACGAGAATGACCTAAATGTTCCTCCAATGACACAAACACACCTATTGGATGTTCATCCAATGACCTAAATGTTCATCCAATGACACAAATGAACTTATTGTATGCACAAGATTGGTTAAAAACCCTAATTGGACAAGAATAAGCACAAGGAGGACGAAAATGACCTAAATGTTCATCCAATGACACAAACACACATATTGGATGCAAAAGATTGCTTAAAACCCTAATTGGACAAGAATAAGACTATGGAGGACGAAAATGACCTAAATGTTCATCCAATGACACAAATGAACTTATTGGATGCACAAGATTGGTTAAAAACCCTAATTGAACAAGAATAAGCCTAGGGAGGACGAAAATGACTTAAATGTTCATCCAATAACACAAACACACCTATTGGATGCACAAGATTGGTTAAAAACCCTAATTGGACAAGAATAAGACTAGGAAGGACGAAAATGACCTAAATGTTCCTCCAATGACACAAACACACCTATTGGATGCACAAGATTGCATAAAAACCCTAATTGGACAAGAATAAGACTAGGGAGGACGAAAATGACCTAAATGTTCAACCAATGACACAAATGAACTTATTGGATGCACAAGATTGGTTAAAAACCCTAATTGGACAAGAATAAGACTAGGGAGGACGAAAATGACCTAAATGTTCGTCCAATGACACAAACACACCTATTGGATCCACAAGATTGCATAAAATCCCTAATTGGACAAGAATAAGACTAGGGAGGACGAAAATGAGCTAAATGTTCCTCCAATGACACAAACACACCTATTGGATGTTCATCCAATGACCAAAATGTTCGTCCAATGATACAAATGAACTTATTGTATGCACAAGATTGGTTAAAAACCCTAATTGGTCAAGAATAAGCATAGGGAGGACGAAAATGACCTAAATGTTCATCCAATGACACAAACACACATATTGGATGCACAAGATTGCTTAAAACCCTAATTGGACAAGAATAAGACTAGGGAGGACGAAAATGACCTAAATGTTCATCCAATGACACAAATGAACTTCTTGGATGCACAAGATTGGTTAAAAACCCTAATTTGACAAGAATAAGCCTAGGGAGGACGAAAATGACCTAAATGTTCAACCAATGACACAAATGAACTTATTGGATGCACAAGGTTGATTAAAAACCCTAATTGGACAAGAATAAACCTAGGGAGGACGAAAATGACCTAAATGTTCAACCAATGACACAAATAAACTTATTGGATGCACAAGGTTGGTTAAAAACCCTAATTGGACAAGAATAAGCCTAGGGAGGACGAAAATGACCTAAATGTTCATCCAATGACACAAATGAACTTATTGGATGCACAAGATTGGTTAAAAACCCTAATTGGACAAGAATAAGACTAGGGAGGGCGAAAATGACCTAAATGATCGTCCAATGACACAAACACACCTATTGGATGCACAAGATTGCATAAAAACCCTAATTGGAAAAGAATAAGACTAGGGAGGACGAAAATGACCTAAATGTTCATCCAATGACACAAATGAACTTATTGGATGCACAAGATTGGTTAAAAACCCTAATTGGACAAGAATAAGCCTAGGGATGACGAAAATGACCTAAATGTGAGACAAACACACCTATTGGATGCACAAGATTGCATAAAAACCCTAATTGGACAAGAATAAGACTAGGGAGGACGAAAATGACCTAAATGTTCCTCCAATGACACAAACACACCTATTGGATGCACAAGATTGCATAAAAACCCTAATTGGACAAGAATAAGACTAGGGAGGACGAAAATGACCTAAATGTTCATCCAATGACACAAAAGAACTTATTGGATGCACAAGATTGGTTAAAAACCCTAATTGGACAAGAATAAGCATAGGGAGGACGAAAATGACCTAAACGTTCATCCAATGACACAAACCCACATATTGGATGCACAAGATTGCTTAAAACCCTAATTGGACAAGATTAAGACTAGGGATGATGAAAATGACCTAAATGTTCGTCCAATGACACAAACACACCTATTGGATGCACAAGATTGCATAAAAACCCTAACTGGACAAGAATAAGACTAGGGAGGACGAAAATGACCTAAATGTTCCTCCAATGACACAAACACACCTATTGGATGCACAAGATTGCATAAAAACCCTAATTGGACAAGAATAAGACTAGGGAGGACGAAAATGACCTAAATGTTCATCCAATGACACAAAAGAACTTATTAGATGCACAAGATTGGTTAAAAACCCTAATTGGACAAGAATAAGCCTAGGGAGGACGAAAATGACCTAAATGTTCGTCCAATGACACAAACACACCTAGTGGATGCACAAGATTGCATAAAAACCCTAACTGGACAAGAATAAGCCTAGGGAGGACGAAAATGACCTAAATGTTCCTCCAATGACACAAACACACCTATTGGATGCACAAGATTGCATAAAAACCCTAATTGGACAAGAATAAGACTAGGGAGGACGAAAATGACCTAAATGTTCATCCAATGACACAAATGAACTTATTGTATGCACAAGATTGGTTAAAAACCCTAATTGGACAAGAATAAGCATAGGGAGAACGAAAATGACCTAAATGTTCATCCAATGACACAAACACACCTATTGGATGCACAAGATTGCATAAAAACCCTAATTGGACAAGAATAAGACTAGGGAGGACAAAAAGGACCTAAATGTTCATCCAATGACACAAATGAACATATTGGATGCACAAGATTGGTTAAAAACCCTAATTGGACAAGAATAAGCCTAGGGAGGACGAAAATGACCTAAATGTTCATCCAATGACACAAATGAACTTATTGGATGCACAAGATTGGTTAAAAACCCTAATTGGACAAGAATAAGCCTAGGGAGGACGAAAATGACCTAAATGTTCATCCAATGACACAAATGAACTTATTGGATGCACAAGATTGGTTAAAAACCCTAATTGGACAAGAATAAGACTAGGGAGGACGAAAATGACCCAAATGTTCATCCAATGACAAAAATGAACTTATTGGATGCACAAGATTGGTTAAAAACCCTAATTGGACAAGAATAAGCATAGTGAGAACGAAAATGACCTAAATGTTCGTCCAATGACACAAACCCACATATTGGATGCACAAGATTGCTTAAAACCCTAATTCGATAAGAATAAGACTAGGGAGGACGAAAATGACCTAAATGTTCATCTAATGACACAAATGAACTTATTGGATGCACAAGATTGGTTAAAAACCCTAATTGGACAAGAATAAGACTAGGGATGACGAAAATGACCTAAATGTTCATCCAATGACACAAATGAACTTATTGGATGCACAAGATTGGTTAAAAACCCTAATTGGACAAGAATAAGCCTAGGGAGGATGAAAATGACCTAAATGTTCGTCCAATGACACAAACACACCTATTGGATGCACAAGATTGCATAAAAACCCAAATTGGACAAGAATAAGACTAGGGAGGACGAAAATGACCTAAATGTTCCTCCAATGACACAAACACACCTATTGGATGCACAAGATTGCATAAAAACCCTAATTGGACAAGAATAAGACTAGGGAGGACGAAAATGACCTAAATGTTCTTCCAATGACACAAACACGCCTATTGGATGCACAAGATTGCATAAAAACCCTAATTGGACAAGAATAAGACTAGGGAGGACGAAAATAACCTAAATGTTCCTCCAATGACACAAACACACCTATTGGATGCACAAGATTGCCTAAAAACCCTAATTGGACAAGAACAAGCCTAGGGAGGACGAAAATGACCTAAATGTTCATCCAATGACACAAATGAACTTATTGGATGCACAAGATTGGTTAAAAACCCTAATTGGACAAGACTAAGCATAGGGAGGACGAAAATGACCTAAATGTTCATCCAATGACACAAACACACATATTGGATGCACAAGATTGCTTAAAACCCTAATTGGACAAGAATAAGACTAGGGATGACGAAAATGACCTAAATGTTCATCCAATGACACAAAGAACTTATTGGATGCATAAGATTGGTTAAAAACCCTAATTGGACAAGAATAAGCCTAGGGAGGACGAAAATGACCTAAATATTCGTCCAATGACACAAACACACCTATTGGATGCACAAGATTGCATAAAAACCCTAATTGGGCAAGAATAAGACTAGGGAGGACGAAAATGACCTAAATGTTCCTCCAATGACACAAACACACCTTTTGGATGCACAAGATTGCATAAAAACCCTAATTCGACAAGAATAAGACTAGGGAGGACGAAAATCACCTAAATGTTCCTCCAATGACACAAACACACCTATTGGATGCACAAGATTGCATAAAAACCCTAATTGGACAAGAATAAGACTAGGGAGGACGTAAATGACCTAAATGTTCCACCAATGACACAAATGAACTTATTGGATACACAAGGTTGGTTAAAAACCCTAATCGGACAAGAATAAGCCTAGGGAGGACGAAAATGACCTAAATGTTCAACCAATGACACAAATGAACTTTATTGGATGCACAAGGTTGGTTAAAAACCCTAATTGGACAAGAATAAGCCTAGGGAGGACGAAAACGACCTAAATGTTCGTCCAATGACACAAACACACCTATTGGATTCAAAGGATTGCATAAAAACCCTAATTGGACAAGAATAAGCCTAGGGAGGACGAAAATGACCTAAATGTTCGTCCAATGACAAAAACACACCTATTGGATGCACAAGATTGCCTAAAAACCCTAATTGGACAAGAACAAGCCTAGGGAGGACGAAAATGACCTAAATGTTCATCCAATGACACAAATGAACTTATTGGATGCACAAGATTGGTTAAAAACCCTAATTGGACAAGACTAAGCATAGGGAGGACGAAAATGACCTAAATGTTCATCCAATGACACAAACACACATATTGGATGCACAAGATTGCTTAAAACCCTAATTGGACAAGAATAAGACTAGGGATGACGAAAATGACCTAAATGTTCATCCAATGACACAAATGAACTTACTGGATGCACAAGATTGGTTAAAAACCCTAATTGGACAAGAATAAGACTAGGGAGGACGAAAATGACCTAAATGTTCATCCAATGACACAAATGAACTTATTGGATGCACAAGATTGGTTAAAAACCCTAATTGGACAAGAATAAGCCTAGGGAGGACGAAAATGACCTAAATGTTTGTCCAATGACACAAATGAACTTATTGAATGCACAAGATTGGTTAAAAACCCTAATCGGACAAGAATAAGCCTAGGGAGGATGAAAATGACCTAAATGTTCTTCCAATGACACAAACACACCTATTGGATGCACAAGATTGCATAAAAACCCTTATTGGACAAGAATAAGACTAGGGAGGACGAAAATGACCTAAATGTTCCTCCAATGACACAAACACACCTATTGGATGCACAAGATTGCATAAAAACCCTAATTGGACAAGAATAAGACTAGGGAGGACGAAAATGACCTAAATGTTCATCCAATGACACAAATGCACATATTGGATGCACAAGATTGGTTAAAAACCCTAATTGGACAAGAATAAGCCTAGGGAGGACGAAAATGACCTAAATGTTCATCCAATGACACAAACACACCTATTGGATGCACAAGATTGTTTAGAAACCCTAATTGGACAAAAATAAGCCTTAGGAGGACGAAAATGACCTAAATGTTCATCCAATGACACAAATGAACATATTGGATGCACAAGATTGGTTAAAAACCCTAATTGGACAAGAATAAGCCTAGGGAGGACGAAAATGACCTAAATGTTCATCAAATGACTAAACACACCTATTGGATGCACATGATTGGTTAGAAACCCTAATTAGACAAGAATAAGCCAAGGGAGGACGAAAATGACCTAAATGTTCACCCAATGACACAAATGAACTTATTGGATGCAAAAGATTGGTTAAAAACGCTAATTGGACAAGAATAAGCCTAGGGAGGACGAAAATGACCTAAATGTTCATCCAATGACACAAACACACCTATTGGATGCACAAGATTGGTTAAAAACCCTAATTGGACAAGAATAAGCCTAGGGAGGACGAAAATGACCTAAATGTTGATCCAATGACACAAATGAACTTATTGGATCCACAAGATTGGTTAAAACCTTAATTGGACAAGAATAAGACTAAGGAGGACGAAAATGACCTAAATGTTCATCCAATGACACAAACACACCTATTGGATGCACAAGATTGGTTAGAAACCCTAATTGGACAAGAATAAGCCTAGGAAGGACGAAAATGACCTAAATGCTAATCCAATGACACAAATGAACTTATTGGATGCACAAGATTGGTTAAAAACCCTAATTGGACAAGAATAAGCCTAGGGAGGACGAAAATGACCTAAATGTTCATCCAATGACACAAACACACCTATTGGATGCACAAGATTGGTTAAAAACCCTAATTGGACAAGAATAAGCCTAGGGAGGACGAAAATGACCTAAATGTTCATCCAATGACACAAATTAACTTATTGGATGCACAAGATTGGTTAAAAACCCTAATAAGATAAGAATATGCCTAGGGAGGACGAAAATGACCTAAATGTTCATCCAATGACACAAATGAACTTATTGGATGCACAAGATTGCTTAAAAACCCTAATTGGACAAGAATAAGCCTAGGGAGGACGAAAATGACCTAAATGTTCATCCAATTACACAAATGAACTTATAGGATGCACAAGATTGCTTAAAAACCCGAATTGGACAAGAATAAGCCTAGGGAGGACGAAAATGACCTAAATGTTCATCCAATGACACAAATACACCTATTGGATGCACAAGATTCGTTAGAAACCCTAATTGGACAAGAATAAGCCTAGGGAGGACGAAACTGACCTTAATGTTCATCCAATGACACAAACACACCTATTGGATGCACAAGATTGGTTAAAAACCCTAATTGGACAAGAATAAGCCTAGGGAGGACGAAAATGACCTAAATGTTCATCCAATGACACAAATACACCTATTGGATGCACAAGATTCGTTAGAAACCCTAATTGGACAAGAATAAGCCTAGGGAGGACGAAACTGACCTAAATGTTCATCCAATGACACAAACAGACCTATTGGATGCACAAGATTGGTTAAAAACCCTAATTGGACAAAAATAAGCCTAGGGTGGACGAAAATGACCTAAATGTTTATCCAATGACACAAATGAACTTATTGGATGCAAAAGATTGGTTAAAAACACTAATTGGAAGAGAATAAGCCTAGGGAGGACGAAAATGACCTAAATGTTCATCCAATGACACAAACACACCTATTGGATGCACAAGATTGGTTAAAAACCCTAATTGGACAAGAATAAGCCTAGGGAGGACGAAAATGACCTAAATGTTCATCCAATGACACAAACACACCTATTGGATGCACAAGATTGGTTAAAAACCCTAATTGGACAAGAATAAGCCTAGGGAGGACGAAAATGACCTAAATGTTCCTCCAATGACACAAATGAACTTATTGGATGCACAAGATTGCTTAAAAACCCTAATTGGAAAAGAATAAGCCTAGGGAGGACGAAAATGACCTAAATGTTCATCCAATGACACAACTGAACTTATTGGTTGCACAAGATTGCTTAAAACCCTAATTGGACAAGAATAAGACTAGGGAGGACGAAAATGACCTAAATGTTCATCCAATGACACAAACACACCTATTGGATGCACAAGATTGGTTAAAAACCCTAATTGGACAAGAATAAGCCTAGGGAGGACGAAAATGACCTAAATGTTCATCCAATGACACAAACACACCTATTGGATGCACAAGATTGGTTAAAAACCCTAATTGAACAAGAATAAGCCTAGGGAGGACGAAAATGAACTAAATGTTCATCCAATGACACAAATTAACTTATTGGATGCACAAGATTACTTAAAAACCCTAATTGGACAAGAATAAGTCTTGGGAGGACGAAAATGACCTAAATGTTCATCCAATGACACAAATGAACTTATTGGATGCACAAGATTGGTTAAAAACCCTAATTGGACAAGAATAAGCCTAGGGAGGACGAAAATGACCTAAATGTTCATCCAATGACACAAACACACCTATTGGATGCACAAGATTGGTTAAAAACCCTAATTGGACAAGAATAAGCCTAGGGAGGACGAAAATGACCTAAATGTTCATCCAATGACACAAATACACCTATTGGATGCAAAAGATTGGTTAGAAACCCTAATTGGCCAAGAATAAGCCTAGGGAGGACGAAAATGACCTAAATGTTCATCCAATGACACAAACACACCTATTGGATGCACAAGATTGGTTAAAAACCCTAATTGGACAAGAATAAGCCTAGGGAGGACGAAAATGACCTAAATGTTCATCCAATGACACAAATGAACTTACTGGATGCACAAGATTGCGTAAAAACCCTAATTAGACAAGAATAAGCCTAGGGAGGACGAAAATGACCTAAATGTTCATCCAATGACACAAACACACCTATTGGATGCACAAGATTGGTTAAAAACCCTAATTGGACAAGAATAAGCCTAGGGAGGACGAAAATGACCTAAATGTTCATCCAATGACACAAATGAACTTATTGGATGCACAAGATTGCTTAAAAACCCTAATTGGACAAGAATAAGCCTAGGGAGCACGAAAATGACCTAATTGTTCATCCAATGACACAAATACACCTATTGGATGCAAAAGATTGGTTTGAAACCCTAATTTGACAAGAATAAGCCTAGGGAGGACGAAAATGACCTAAATGTTCATCCAATGACACAAACACACCTATTGGATGCACAAGATTGGTTAAAAACCCTAATTGGACAAGAATAAGCCTAGGGAGGACGAAAATGACCTAAATGTATATCCAATGACACAAATGAACTTATTGGATGCACAAGATTGGTTAAAAACCCTAATTGGACAAGAATAAGCCTAGGGAGGACGAAAATGACCTAAATGTTCATCCAATGACACAAATGAACTTATTGGAAGCACAAGATTGGTTAAAAACCATAATTGGACAAGAATAAGCCTAGGGAGGACGAAAATGACCTAAATGTTCATCCAATGACACAAATGAACTTATTGGATGCACAAGATTGGTTAAAAACCCTAATTGGACAAGAATAAGCCTAGGGAGGACGAAAATGGCCTAAATGTTCATCCTATGACACAAACACACATATTGGATGCACAAGATTGCTTAAAACCCTAATTAGACAAGAATAAAACTAGGGAGGACGAAAATGAACTAAATGTTCATCCAATGACACAAATGAACTTATTGGATGCACAAGATTGGTTAAAAACCCTAATTGGACAAGAATAAGCCTAGGGAGGACGAAAATGACCTAAATGTTCAACCAATGACACAAATGAACTTATTGGAGGCACAAGGTTGGTTAAAAACCCTAATTGGACAAGAATAAGCCTAGGGAGGACGAAAATGACCTAAATGTTCATCCAATGACACAAATGAACTTATTGGATGCACAAGATTGGTTAAAAACCCTAATTGGACAAGAATAAGCCTAGGGAGGAAAAAATGACCTAAATGTTCATCCAATGACACAAATGAACTTATTGGATGCACAAGATTGGTTAAAAACCCTAATTGGACAAGAATTAGCCTAGGGAGGACGAAAATGACCTAAATGTTCAACCAATGACACAAATGAACTTATTGGATGCACAAGGTTGGTTAAAAACCCTAATTGGACAAGAATAAGCCTAGGGAGGACGAAAATGACCTAAATGTTCATCCAATGACACAAATGAACTTATTGGATGCACAAGATTTGTTAAAAACCTTAATTGGACAAGAATAAGACTAGGGAGGACGAAAATGACCTAAATGTTCATCCAATGACACAAACACACCTATTGGATGCACAAGATTGCATAAAATCCCTAATTGGACAAGAATAAGACTAGGGAGGACGAAAATGACCTAAATGTTCCTCCAATGACACAAACACACCTATTGGATGTTCATCCAATGACCTAAATGTTCGTCCAATGACACAAATGAACTTATTGTATGCACAAGATTGGTTAAAAACCCTAATTGGACAAGAATAAGCACAAGGAGGACGAAAATGACCTAAATGTTCATCCAATGACACAAACACACATATTGGATGCACAAGATGGCTTAAAACCCTAATTGGACAAGAATAAGACTAGGGAGGACGAAAATGACCTAAATGTTCATCCAATGACACAAATGAACTTATTGGATGCACAAGATTGGTTAAAAACCCTAATTGGACAAGAATAAGCCTAGGGAGGACGAAAATGACCTAAATGTTCATCCAATGACACAAAGACACCTATTGGATGCACAAGATTGGTTAAAAACCCTAATTGGACAAGAATAAGACTAGGGAGGACGAAAATGACCTAAATGTTCATCCAATGACACAAATGAACTTATTGTATGCACAAGATTGGTTAAAAACCCTAATTGGACAAGAATAAGCACAAGGAGGACGAAAATGACCTAAATGTTCATCCAATGACACAAACACACATATTGGATGCACAAGATTGCTTAAAACCCTAATTGGACAAGAATAAGACTAGGGAGGACGAAAATGACCTAAATGTTCATCCAATGACACAAATGAACTTCTTGGATGCACAAGATTGGTTAAATACCCTAATTTGACAAGAATAAGCCTAGGGAGGACGAAAATGACCTAAATGTTCAACCAATGACACAAATGAACTTATTGGATGCACAAGATTGATTAAAAACCCTAATTGGACAAGAATAAGCCTAGGGAGGACGAAAATGACCTAAATGTTCAACCAATGACACAAATGAACTTATTGGATGCACAAGGTTGGTTAAAAACCCTAATTGGACAAGAATAAGCCTAAGGAGGACGAAAATGACCTAAATGTTCATCCAATGACACAAATGAACTTATTGGATGCACAAGATTGGTTAAAAACCCTAATTGGACAAGAATAAGCCTAGGGTGGACGAAAATGACCTAAATGTTTATCCAATGACACAAATAAACTTATTGGATGCACAGGATTGGTAAAAAACCCTAATTGGACAAGAATAAGCCTAGAATGAACGAAAATGACCTAAATGTTCATCCAATGACACAAACACACCTATTGGATGCACAAGATTGGTTAAAAACCCTAATTGGACAAGAATAAGCCTAGGGAGGACGAAAATGACCTAAATGTTCATCCAATGACACAAATGAACTTATTGGATGCACAAGATTGGTTAAAAACCCTAATTGGACAAGAATAAGCCTAGGGAGGACGAAAATGACCTAAATGTTCCTCCAATGACACAAAGCAACTTATTGGATGCACATGATTGGTTAAAAACCCTAATTGGACAAGAATAAGCCTACGGAGGACGAAAATGAACTAAATGTTCGTCTAATGACACAAATGAACTTATTAGATGCACATGATTGGTTAAAAACCCTAATTGGACAAGAATAAACCTAGGGTGGACGAAAATGAGCTAAATGTTCGTCTAATGACACAAATGAACTTATTGGATGCACAAGATTGGTTAAAAACCCAAATTGGACAAGAATAAGCCTAGGGAGGAAGAAAATGACCTAAATGTTCATCCAATGACACAAAGCAACTTATTGGATGCACATGATTGGTTAAAAACCCTAATTTTACAAGAATAAGCCTAGGGAGGACGAAAATGAACTAAATGTTTGTCTAATGACACAAATGAACTTATTGGATGCACAAGATAAGTTAAAAACCCAAATTGGACAAGAATAAGCCTAGGGTGGACGAAAATGACCTAAATGTTCGTCGAATGACACAAACACACCTATTGGATGCACAAGATTGAATAAAAACCCTAATTGGACAAGAATAAGACTAGGGAGGACGAAAATGACCTAAATGTTCGTCCAATGACACAAACACACCTATTGGATGCACAAGATTGCATAAAAACCCTAATTGGACAAGAATAAGACTAGGGAGGACGAAAATGACCTAAATGTTCCTCCAATGACACAAACACACCTATTGGATGCACAAGATTGCATAAAAACCTAATTCGACAAGAATAAGACTAAGGACGACGAAAATTACCTAAATGTTCATCCAATGACACAAATGAACTTATTGGATGCACAAGATTGGTTAAAAACCCTAATTGGACAAGAATAAGCCTAGGGAGGACGAAAATGACCTAAATGTTCGTCCAATGACACAAACACACCTATTGGATGCACAAGATTGCATAAAAACCCTAATTGGACAAGAATAAGACTAGGGAGGACGAAAATGACCTAAATGTTCCTCCAATGACACAAACACACCTATTGGATGCACAAGATTGCATAAAAACCCTAATTGGACAAGAATAAGACTAGGGAGGACGTAAATGACCTAAACGTTCCACCAATGACACAAATGAACTTATTGGATGCACAAGGTTGGTTAAAAACCCTAATTGGACAAGAATAAGACTAGGGAGGACGAAAATGACCTAAATGTTCATCCAATGACACAAATGAACTTATTGGATGCACAAGATTGGTTAAAAACCCTAATTGGACAAGAATAAGCCTAGGGAGGACGAAAATGACCTAAATGTTCGTCGAATGACACAAAGACACCTATTGGATGCACAAGATTGCATAAAAACCCTAATTGGACAAGAATAAGACTAGGGAGGACGAAAATGACCTAAATGTTCCTCCAATGACACAAACACACCTATTGGATGCACAAGATTGCATAAAAACCCTAATTGGACAAGAATAAGCATAGGGAGGACGAAAATGACCTAAACGTTCATCCAATGACACAAACCCACATATTGGATGCACAAGATTGCTTAAAACCCTAATTGGACAAGAATAAGGCTAGGGAGGACGAAAATTACCTAAATGTTCATCCAATGACACAAATGAACTTATTGAATGCACAAGATTGGTTAAAAACCCTAATCGGACAAGAATAAGCCTAGGGAGGATGAAAATGACCTAAATGTTCTTCCAATGACACAAACACACCTATTGGATGCACAAGATTGCATAAAAACCCTAATTGGACAAGAATAAGACTAGGGAGGACGAAAATGACCTAAATGTTCCTCCAATGACACAAACACACCTATTGGATGCACAAGATTGCATAAAAACCCTAATTGGACAAGAATAAGACTAGGGAGGACGAAAATGACCTAAATGTTCATCCAATGACACAAATGAACTTATTGGATGCACAAGATTGGTTAAAAACCCTAATCGGAGAAGAATAAGCCTAGGGAGGACGAAAATGACCTAAATGTTCGTCCAATGACACAAACACACCTATTGGATGCACAAGATTGCATAAAAACCCTAATTGGACAAGAATAAGACTAGGGAGGACGAAAATGACCTAATTGTTCCTCCAATGACACAAACACACCTATTGGATGCACAAGATTGGTTAAAAACCCTAATTGGACAAGAATAATCCTAGAGAGGACGAAAATGACCTTAATGTTCGTCCAATGACACAAACACACCTATTGGATGCACAAGATTGCATAAAAACCCTAATTGGACAAGAATAAGCCTAGGGTGGACGAAAATGACCTAAATGTTCCTCCAATGACACAAATGAACTTATTGGATGCACAAGATTGGCTAAAAACCCTAATTGGACAAGAATAAGCCTTGGGAAGACGAAAATGGCCTAAATGTTCATCCAATGACACAACTGAACTTATTGGATGCACAAGATTGGTTAAAAACCCTACCTGGACAAGAATAAGCATAGGGAGGACGAAAATGACCTAAATGTTCGTCCAATGACACAAACACACCTATTGGATGCACAAGATTGCATAAAAACCCTAATTGGACAAGAATAAGACTAGGGAGGACGAAAATGACCTAAATGTTCCTCCAATGACACAAACACACCTATTGGATGCACAAGATTGGCTAAAAACCCTAATTGGACAAGTATAAGACTAGGGAGGACGAAAATGACCTAAATGTTTATCCAATGACACAAATGAACATATTGGATGCACAAGATTGGTTTAAAACGCTAATTGGACAAGAATAAGCCTAGGGAGGACGAAAATGACCTAAATGTTCCTCCATTGACACAAATGAACTTATTGGATGCACAAGATTGGCTAAAAACCCTAATTGGACAAGAATAAGCATAGGGAGGACGAAAATGACCTAAATGTTCATCCAATGACACAAATCAACTTATTGGATGCACATGATTGGTTAAAAACCCTAATTGGACAAGAATAAGCCTAGGGAGGACGAAAATGACCTAAATGTTCCTCCAATGACACAAATGAACTTATTGGATGCACAAGATTGGCTAAAAACCCTAATTGGACAAGAATAAGCCTAGGGAGGACGAAAATGACCTAAATGTTTATCCAATGACACAAAAACACCTATTGGATGCACAAGATTGATTAAAAACCCTAATTGGACAAGAATAAGCCTAGGGAGGACGAAAATGACCTAAATGTTCAACCAATGACACAAATGAACTTATTGGATGCACAAGGTTGGTTAAAAACCCTAATTGGACAAGAATAAGCCTAGGGAGGACGAAAATGACCTAAATGTTCGTCCAATAACACAAACACACCTATTGGATGCACAAGATTGCATAAAAACCCTAATTGGACAAGAATAAGACTAGGGAGGACGAAAATGACCTAAATGTTCATCCAATGACACAAACACACATATTGGATGCACAAGATTGCTTAAAACCCTAATTGGACAAGAATAAGACTAGGGAGGACGAAAATGACCTAAATGTTCATCCAATGACACAAATGAACTTATTGGATGCACAAGATTGGTTGAAAACCATAATTGGACAAGAATAAGCCTAGGGAGGACGAAAATGACCTAAATGTTCATCCAATGACACAAATGAACTTATTGGATGCACAAGATTGGTTAAAAACCCTAATTGGACAAGAATAAGACTAGGGAGGACAAAAATGACCTAAATGTTCGGCCAATGACACAAACACACCTATTGGATGCACAAGATTGCATAAAATCCCTAATTGGACAAGAATAAGACTAGGGAGGACGAGAATGACCTAAATGTTCCTCCAATGACACAAACACACCTATTGGATGTTCATCCAATGACCTAAATGTTCATCCAATGACACAAATGAACTTATTGTATGCACAAGATTGGTTAAAAACCCTAATTGGACAAGAATAAGCACAAGGAGGACGAAAATGACCTAAATGTTCATCCAATGACACAAACACACATATTGGATGCAAAAGATTGCTTAAAACCCTAATTGGACAAGAATAAGACTATGGAGGACGAAAATGACCTAAATGTTCATCCAATGACACAAATGAACTTATTGGATGCACAAGATTGGTTAAAAACCCTAATTGAACAAGAATAAGCCTAGGGAGGACGAAAATGACTTAAATGTTCATCCAATAACACAAACACACCTATTGGATGCACAAGATTGGTTAAAAACCCTAATTGGACAAGAATAAGACTAGGAAGGACGAAAATGACCTAAATGTTCCTCCAATGACACAAACACACCTATTGGATGCACAAGATTGCATAAAAACCCTAATTGGACAAGAATAAGACTAGGGAGGACGAAAATGACCTAAATGTTCAACCAATGACACAAATGAACTTATTGGATGCACAAGATTGATTAAAAACCCTAATTGGACAAGAATAAGCCTAGGGAGGACGAAAATGACCTAAATGTTCAACCAATGACACAAATGAACTTATTGGATGCACAAGGATGGTTAAAAACCCTTATTGGACAAGAATAAGCCTAGGGAGGACGAAAATGACCTAAATGTTCATCCAATGACACAAATGAACTTATTGGATGCACAAGATTGGTTAAAAACCCTAATTGGACAAGAATAAGACTAGGGAGGACGAAAATGACCTAAATGTTCGTCCAATGACACAAACACACCTATTGGATCCACAAGATTGCATAAAATCCCTAATTGGACAAGAATAAGACTAGGGAGGACGAAAATGACCTAAATGTTCCTCCAATGACACAAACACACCTATTGGATGTTCATCCAATGACCTAAATGTTCGTCCAATGATACAAATGAACTTATTGTATGCACAAGATTGGTTAAAAACCCTAATTGGTCAAGAATAAGCATAGGGAGGACGAAAATGACCTAAATGTTCATCCAATGACACAAACACACATATTGGATGCACAAGATTGCTTAAAACCCTAATTGGACAAGAATAAGACTAGGGAGGACGAAAATGACCTAAATGTTCATCCAATGATACAAATGAACTTCTTGGATGCACAAGATTGGTTAAAAACCCTAATTTGACAAGAATAAGCCTAGGGAGGACGAAAATGACCTAAATGTTCAACCAATGACACAAATGAACTTATTGGATGCACAAGGTTGATTAAAAACCCTAATTGGACAAGAATAAACCTAGGGAGGACGAAAATGACCTAAATGTTCAACCAATGACACAAATAAACTTATTGGATGCACAAGGTTGGTTAAAAACCCTAATTGGACAAGAATAAGCCTAGGGAGGACGAAAATGACCTAAATGTTCATCCAATGACACAAATGAACTTATTGGATGCACAAGATTGGTTAAAAACCCTAATTGGACAAGAATAAGACTAGGGAGGGCGAAAATGACCTAAATGATCGTCCAATGACACAAACACACCTATTGGATGCACAAGATTGCATAAAAACCCTAATTGGAAAAGAATAAGACTAGGGAGGACGAAAATGACCTAAATGTTCATCCAATGACACAAATGAACTTATTGGATGCACAAGATTGGTTAAAAACCCTAATTGGACAAGAATAAGCCTAGGGAGGGCGAAAATGACCTAAATGTTCAACCAATGACACAAATGAACTTATTGGATGCACAAGGTTGGTTAAAAACCCTAATTGGACAAGAATAAGCCTAGGGAGGACGAAAATGACCTAAATGTTCATCCAATGACACAAATGAACTTATTGGATGCACAAGATTGGTTAAAAACCTTAATTGGACAAGAATAAGACTAGGGAGGACAAAATGACCTAAATGTTCATCCAATGACACAAACACACCTATTGGATGCACAAGATTGCATAAAATCCCTAATTGGACAAGAATAAGACTAGGGAGGACGAAAATGACCTAAATGTTCCTCCAATGACACAAACACACCTATTGGATGTTCATCCAATGACCTAAATGTTCGTCCAATGACACAAATGAACTTATTGTATGCACAAGATTGGTTAAAAACCCTAATTGGACAAGAATAAGCACAAGGAGGACGAAAATGACCTAAATGTTCATCCAATGACACAAACACACATATTGGATGCACAAGATGGCTTAAAACCCTAATTGGACAAGAATAAGACTAGGGAGGACGAAAATGACCTAAATGTTCATCCAATGACACAAATGAACTTATTGGATGCACAAGATTGGTTAAAAACCCTAATTGGACAAGAATAAGCCTAGGGAGGACGAAAATGACCTAAATGTTCATCCAATGACACAAAGACACCTATTGGATGCACAAGATTGGTTAAAAACCCTAATTGGACAAGAATAAGACTAGGGAGGACGAAAATGACCTAAATGTTCATCCAATGACACAAATGAACTTATTGTATGCACAAGATTGGTTAAAAACCCTAATTGGACAAGAATAAGACTAGGGAGGACGAAAATTACCTAAATGTTCATCCAATGACACAAACACACATATTGGATGCACAAGATTGCTTAAAACCCTAATTGGACAAGAATAAGACTAGGGAGGACGAAAATGACCTAAATGTTCATCCAATGACACAAATGAACTTATTGGATGCACAAGATTGGTTAAAAACCCTAATTGGACAAGAATAAGCCTAGGGAGGACAAAAATCACCTAAATGTTCCTTCAATAACACAAACACACCTATTGGATGCACAAGATTGCATAAAAACCCTAATTCAACAAGAATAAGACTAGGGAGGACGAAAATGACCTAAATGTTCATCCAATGACACAAATGAACTTATTGGATGCACAAGATTGGTTAAAAACCCTAATTGGACAAGAATAAGCATAGGGAGAACAAAAATGACCTAAATGTTCATCCAATGACACAAACACACATATTGGATGCACAAGATTGCTTAAAACCCTAATTGGACAAGAATAAGACTAGGGAGGACGAAAATGACCTAAATGTTCATCCAATGACACAAATGAACTTCTTGGATGCACAAGATTGGTTAAAAACCCTAATTGGACAAGAATAAGCCTAGGGAGGACGAAAATGACCTAAATGTTCAACCAATGACACAAATGAACTTATTGGATGCACAAGGTTGGTTTAAAACCCTAATTGGACAAGAATAAGCCTAGGGAGGACGAAAATGACCTAAATGTTCGTCCAATGACACAAACACACCTATTGGATGCACAAGATTGCATAAAAACCCTAATTGGATAAGAATAAGACTAGGGAGGACGAAAATGACCTAAATGTTCATCCAATGACACAAATGAACTTATTGGATGCACAAGATTGGTTAAAAACCCTAATTGGACAAGAATAAGCCTAGGGAGGACGAAAATGACCTAAATGTTCGTCCAATGACACAAACACACCTATTGGATGTACAAGATTGCAAAAAAAACCCTGACCTAAATGTTTCTCCAATGACACAAACACACCTATTGGATGCACAAGATTGCATAAAAACCCTAATTGGACAAGAATAAGACTAGGGAGGACGAAAATGACCTAAATGTTCATCCAATGACACAAATGAACTTATTGGATGCACAAGATTGGTTAAAAACCCTAATTGGACAAGAATAAGCCTAGGGAGGATGAAAATGACCTAAATGTTCGTCCAATGACACAAACACACCTATTGGATGCACAAGATTGCATAAAAACCCTAATTGGACAAGAATAAGACTAGGGAGGACGAAAATGACGTAAATGTTCCTCCAATGACACAAACACACCTATTGGATGCACAAGATTGCATAAAAACCCTAATTGGACAAGAATAAGACTAGGGAGGACGTAAATGACCTAAATGTTCCACCAATGACACAAATGAACTTATTGGATGCACAAGGTTTGTTAAAAACCCTAATTGGACAAGAATAAGACTAGGGAGGACGAAAATGACCTAAATGTTCATCCAATGACACAAATGAACTTATTGGATGCACAAGATTGGTTAAAAACCCTAATTGGACAAGAATAAGCCTAGGGAGGAGGAAAATGACCTAAATGTTCGTCCAATGACACAAATGAACTTATTGGATGCACAAGATTGCATAAAAACCCTAATTGGACAAGAATAAGCCTAGGGAGGACGAAAATGACCTAAATGTTCATCCAATGACACAAATGAACTTATTGGATGCACAAGATTGGTTAAAAACCCTAATCAGACAAGAATAAGCCTAGGGAGGACGAAAATGACCTAAATGTTCGTCCAATGACACAAACACACCTATTAGATGCACAAGATTGCATAAAAACCCTAATTGGACAAGAATAAGCCTAGGGAGGACGAAAATGACCTAAATGTTCGTCCAATGACACAAACACACCAATTGGATGCACAAGATTGCATAAAAACCCTAATTGGACAAGAATAAGCCTAGGGAGGACGAAAATGACCTAAATGTTCGTAAAATGACACAAACACACCTATTGGATGCACAAGATTGCATAAATACCCTAATTGGACAAGAATAAGCCTAGGGAGGACGAAAATGACCTAAATGTTCATCCAATGACACAAATGAACTTATTGGATGCACAAGATTGGTTAAAAACCCTAATTGGACAAGAATAAGCCTAGGGAGAACAAAAATGACCTAAATGTTCATCCAATGACACAAACACACATATTGGATGCACAAGATTGCTTAAAACCCTAATTGGACAAGAATAAGACTAGGGAGGACGAAAATGACCTAAATGTTGATCCAATGACGCAAATGAACTTATTGGGTGCACAAGATTGCATAAAAACCCTAATTGGACAAGAATAAGACTAGGGAGGACGAAAATGACCTAAATGTTCCTCCAATGACACAAACACACCTATTGGATGCACAAGATTGCATAAAAACCCTAATTGGACAAGAATAAGACTAGGGAGGACGAAAATGACCTAAATGTTCATCCAATAACACAAACACACCTATTGGATGCACAAGATTGGTTAAAAACCTTAATTGGACAAGAATAAGCCTAGGGATGCCAAAAATGACCTAAATGTTCGTCCAATGACACAAACACACCTATTGAATGCACAAGATTGCATAAAAACCCTAATTGGACAAGAATAAGACTAGGGAGGACGAAAATGACCTAAATGTTCATCCAATGACATAAACACACCTATTGGATGCACAAGATTGCATAAAAACCCTAATTCGACAAGAATAAGACTAGGGAGGACGAAAATGACCTAAATGTTCCTCCAATGACACAAACACACCTATTGGATGCACAAGATTGCATAAAAACCCTAATTGTACAAGAATAAGACTAGGGAGGACGAAAATGACCTAAATGTTCCTCCAATGACACAAACACACCTATTGGATGCACAAGATTGCATAAAAACCCTAATTGGACAAGAATAAGACTAGGGAGGACGTAAATGACCTAAATGTTCCACCAATGACACAAATGAACTAATTGATTGCACAAGGTTGGTTAAAAACCCTAATTGGACAAGAATAAGACTAGGGAGGACGAAAATGACCTAAATGTTCATCCAATGACACAAATGAACTTATTGGATGCACAAGATTGGTTAAAAACCCTAATTGGACAAGAATAAGCCTAGGGAGGACGAAAATGACCTAAATGTTCATCAAATGACTCAACACACCTATTGGATGCACAAGATTGGTTAGAAACCCTAATTGGACAAGAATAAGCCTAGGGAGGACGAAAATGACCTAAATGTTCACCCAATGACACAAATGAACTTATTGGATGCACAAGATTGGTTAAAAACCCTAATTGGACAAGAATAAGCCTAGGGATGACGAAAATGACCTAAATGTTCATCAAATGACTAAACACACCTATTGGATGCACAAGATTGGTTAGAAACCCTAATTGGACAAGAATAAGCCTAGGGAGGACGAAAATGACCTAAATGTTCACCCAATGACATAAATGAACATATTGGATGCACAAGATTGGTTAAAAACCCTAATTGGACAAGAATAAGCCTAGGGAGGACGAAAATGAGCTAAATGTTCATCCAATGTCACAAACACACCTATTGGATGCACAAGATTGGTTAGAAACCCTAATTGGACAAGAATAAGCCTAGGGAGGACGAAAATGACCTAAATGTTAATCCAATGACACAAATGAACTTATTGGATGCACAAGATTGGTTAAAAACCCTAATTGGACAAGAATAAGCCTAGGGAGGACGAAAATGACCTAAATGTTCATCCAATAACACAAACACACCTATTGGATGCACAAGATTGGTTAAAAACCCTAATTGGACAAGAATAAGAATTGGGAGGACCAAAATGACCTAAATGTTCACCCAATGACACAAACACACCTATTGGATAAACAAGACTGGTTAGAAACCCTAATTGGACAAGAATAAGCCTAGGGAGGACGAAAATGACCTAAATATTCATCCAATGACACTAATGAACTTATTGGATGCACAAGATTGCTTAAAATCCTAATTGGACAAGAATAAGACTAGGGAGGACGAAAATGACCTAAATGTTCATCCAATGACAGAAACACACCTATTGGATGCACAAGATTGGTTAGAAACCCTAATTGGACAAGAATAAGCCTTGGGAGGACGAAAATGACCTAAATGTTCATCCAATGACACAAATGAACTTATTGGATGCACAAGATTGGTTAAAAACCCTAATTGGACAAGAATAAGCCTAGGGAGGACGAAAATGACCTAAATGTTCATCCAATGACACAAACACACCTATTGGATGCACAAGATTGGTTAAAAACCCTAATTGGACAAACATAAGCCTAGGGAGGACGAAAGTGACCTAAATGTTCATCCAATGACACAAACACACCTATTGGATGCACAAGATTGGTTAAAAACCCTAATTGGACAAGAATAAGCCTAGGGAGGACGAAAATGACCTAAATGTTCATCCAATAACACAAACACACTTATTGGATGCACAAGATTGGTTAAAAACCCTAATTGGACAAGAATAAGCCTAGGGAGGACGAAAATGACCTAAATGTTCATCCAATGACACAAATGAACTTATTGGATGCACAAGATTGGTTAAAAACCCTAATTGGACAAGAATAAGACTAGGGAGGACGAAAATGACCTAAATGTTCATCCAATGACACAAATGAACTTCTTGGATGCAAAAGATTGGTTAAAAACCCTAATTGGACAAGAATAAGCCTAGGGAGGACGAAAATGACCTAAATGTTCAACCAATGACACAAATGAACTTATTGGATGCACAAGATTGATTAAAAACCCTAATTGGACAAGAATAAGCCTAGGGAGGACGAAAATGACCTAAATGTTCAACCAATGACACATATGAACTTATTGGATGCACAAGGTTGGTTTAAAACCCTAATTGGACAAGAATAAGCCTAGGGAGGACGAAAATGACCTAAATGTTCGTCCAATGACACAAACACACCTATTGGATGTACAAGATTGCATAAAAACCCTAATTGGACAAGAATAAGACTAGGGAGGACGAAAATGACCTAAATGTTCATCCAATGACACAAACACACATATTGGATGCACAAGAATGCTTAAAACCCTAATTGGACAAGAATAAGACTAGGGAGGACGAAAATGACCTAAATGTTCATCCAATGACACAAATGAACTTCTTGGATGCACAAGATTGGTTAAAAACCCTAATGGGACAAGAATAAGCCTAGGGAGGACGAAAATGACCTAAATGTTCAACCAATGACACAAATGAACTTATTGGATGCACAAGATTGATTAAAAACCCTAATTGGACAAGAATAAGCCTAGGGAGGACGAAAATGACCTAAATGTTCAACCAATGACACAAATGAACTTATTGGATGCACAAGGTTGGTTTAAAACCCTAATTGGACAAGAATAAGCCTAGGGAGGACGAAAATGACCTAAATGTTCGTCCAATGACACAAACACACCTATTGGATGCACAAGATTGCATAAAAACCCTAATTGGACAAGAATAAGACTAGGGAGGACGAAAATGACCTAAATGTTCATCCAATGACACAACTGAACTTATTGGATGCACAAGATTGGTTAAAAACCCTAATTGGACAAGAATAAGCATAGGGAGGACGAAAATGACCTAAATGTTCATCCAATGACACAAACACACATATTGGATGCACAAGATTGCTTAAAACCCTAACTGGACAAGAATAAGACTAGGGAGGACGAAAATGACCTAAATGTTCATCCAATGACACAAATGAACTTCTTGGATGCACAAGATTGGTTAAAAACCCTAATTGGACAAGAATAAGCCTAGGGAGGTCGAAAATGACCTAAATGTTCAACCAATGACACAAATGAACTTATTGGATGCACAAGATTGATTAAAAACCCTAATTGGACAAGAATAAGCCTAGGGAGGACGAAAATGACCTAAATGTTCAACCAATGACACAAATGAACTTATTGGATGCACAAGGTTGGTTAAAAACCCTAATTGGACAAGAATAAGCCTAGGGAGGACGAAAATGACCTAAATGTTCATCCTATGACACAAATGAACTTGTTGGATGCACAAGATTGGTTAAAAACCCTAATTGGACAAGAATAAGACTAGGGAGGACGAAAATGACCTAAATGTTCGGCCAATGACACAAACACACCTATTGGATGCACAAGATTGCATAAAATCCCTAATTGGACAAGAATAAGACTAGGGAGGACGAAAATGACCTTAATGTTCCTCCAATGACACAAACACACCTATTGGATGTTCATCCAACGACCTAAATGTTCATCCAATGACACAAATGAACATATTGTATGCACAAGATTGGTTAAAAACCCTAATTGGACAAGAATAAGCACAAGGAGGACGAAAATGACCTAAATGTTCATCCAATGACATAAACACACATATTGGATGCACAAGATTGCTTAAAACCCTAATTGGACAAGAATAAGACTAGGGAGGACGAAAATGACCTATATGTTCATCCAATGACACAAATGAACTTATTGGATGCACAAGATTGGTTAAAAACCCTAATTGGACAAGAATAAGCCTAGGGAGGACGAAAATGACCTAAATGTTCATCCAATAACACAAACACACCTATTGGATGCACAAGATTGGTTTAAAACCCTAATTGGACAAGAATAAGACTAGGGAGGACGAAAATGACCTAAATGTTCCTCCAATGACACAAACACACCTATTGGATGCACAAGATTGCATAAAAACCCTAATTGGACAAGAATAAGACTAGGGAGGACGAAAATGACCTAAATGTTCATCCAATGACGCAAATGAACTTATTGAATGCACAAGATTGGTTAAAAACCCTAATCGGACAAGAATAAGCATAGGGAGGACGAAAATGACCTAAATGTTCGTCCAATGACACAAACACACCTATTGGATGCACAAGATTGCATAAAAACCCTAATTGGACAAGAATAAGACTAGGGAGGACGAAAATGACCTAAATGTTCCTCCAATGACACAAACACTTCTATTGGATGCACAAGATTGCATAAAAACCCTAATTCGACAAGAATAAGACTAGGGAGGACGAAAATGACCTAAATGTTCCTCCAATGACACAAACACACCTATTGGATGCACAAGATTGCATAAAAACCCTAATTGGACAAGAATAAGACTAGGGAGGACGAAAATGACCTAAATGTTCATCCAATGACACAAATGAACTTATTGTATGCACAAGATTGGTTAAAAACCCTAATTGGACAAGAATAAGCATAGGGAGGACGAAAATTACCTAAATGTTCATCCAATGACACAAACACACATATTGGATGCACAACATTGCTTAAAACCCTAATTGGACAAGAATAAGAATAGGGAGGATGAAAATGACCTAAATGTTCATCGAATGACACAAATGAACTTATTGGAAGCACAAGATTGGTTAAAAACCCTAATTGGACAAGAATAAGCCTAGGGAGGACGAAAATGACCTAAAAGTTCGTCCAATGACACAAACACACCTATTGGATGCACAAGATTGCATAAAAACCCTAATTGGACAAGAATAAGACTAGGGAGGACGAAAATGACCTAAATGTTCCTCCAATGACACAAACACACTTATTGGATGCACAAGATTGCATAAAAACCCTAATTGGACAAGAATAAGACTAGGGAGGACGAAAATGACCTAAATGTTCATCCAATAAAACAAATGAACTTATTGTATGCACAAGATTGGTTAAAAACACTAATTGGACAAGAATAAGCCTAGGGATGACGAAAATGACCTAAATGTTCGTCCAATGACACAAACACACCTATTGGATGCACAAGATTGCATAAAAACCCTAATTGGACAAGAATAAGACTAGGGAGGACGAAAATGACCTAAATGTTGATCCAATGACACAAATGAACTTATTGTATGCACAAGATTGGTTAAAAACCCTAATTGGTCAAGAATAAGCATAGGGAGGACGAAAATGACCTAAATGTTCATCCAATGACACAAACACACCTATTGGATGCACAAGATTGCATAAAAACCCTAATTGGACAAGAATAAGAATAGGGAGGATGATAATGACCTAAATGTTCATCCAATGACACAAATGAACTTATTGGATGCACAAGATTGGTTAAAAACCCTAATTGGACAAGAATAAGCATAGGGAGGACAAAAATGACCTAAATGTTCATCCAATGACACAAACACACATATTGGATGCACAAGATTGCTTAAAACCCTAATTGGACAAGAATAAGACTAGGGAGGACGAAAATGACCTAAATGTTGATCCAATGACACAAATGAACTTATTGTATGCACAAGATTGGTTAAAAACCCTAATTGGACAAGAATAAGGATAGGGAGGACGAAAATGACCTAAATGTTCATCCAATGACACAAACACACCTATTGGATGCACAAGATTGCATAAAAACCCTAATTGGACAAGAATAAGACTAGGGAGGATGATAATGACCTAAATGTTCATCCAATGACACAAACGAACTTATTGGATGCACAAGATTGGTTAAAAACCCTAATTGGACAAGAATAAGCATAGGGAGGACGAAAATGACCTAAATGTTCATCCAATGACACAAACACACATATTGGATGCACAAGATTGCTTAAAACCCTAATTGGACAAGAATAAGACTAGGGAGGACGAAAATGACCTAAATGTTCATCCAATGACACAAATGAACTTCTTGGATGCACAAGATTGGTTAAAAACCCTAATTTGACAAGAATAAGCCTAGGGAGGACGAAAATGACCTAAATGTTCAACCAATGACACAAATGAACTTATTGGATGCACAAGGTTGATTAAAAACCCTAATTGGACAAGAATAAACCTAGGGAGGACGAAAATGACCTAAATGTTCAACCAATGACACAAATAAACTTATTGGATGCACAAGGTTGGTTAAAAACCCTAATTGGACAAGAATAAGCCTAGGGAGGACGAAAATGACCTAAATGTTCATCCAATGACACAAATGAACTTATTGGATGCACAAGATTGGTTAAAAACCCTAATTGGACAAGAATAAGACTAGGGAGGGCGAAAATGACCTAAATGATCGTCCAATGACACAAACACACCTATTGGATGCACAAGATTGCATAAAAACCCTAATTGGAAAAGAATAAGACTAGGGAGGACGAAAATGACCTAAATGTTCATCCAATGACACAAATGAACTTATTGGATGCACAAGATTGGTTAAAAACCCTAATTGGACAAGAATAAGCCTAGGGATGACGAAAATGACCTAAATGTGAGACAAACACACCTATTGGATGCACAAGATTGCATAAAAACCCTAATTGGACAAGAATAAGACTAGGGAGGACGAAAATGACCTAAATGTTCCTCCAATGACACAAACACACCTATTGGATGCACAAGATTGCATAAAAACCCTAATTGGACAAGAATAAGACTAGGGAGGACGAAAATGACCTAAATGTTCAACCATTGACACAAATGAACTTATTGGATGCACAAGGATGGTTAAAAACCCTTATTGGACAAGAATAAGCCTAGGGAGGACGAAAATGACCTAAATGTTCATCCAATGACACAAATGAACTTATTGGATGCACAAGATTGGTTAAAAACCCTAATTGGACAAGAATAAGCCTAGGGAGGACGAAAATGACCGAAATGTTCATCCAATGACACAAACACACCTATTGGATGCACAAGATTGGTTAGAAACCCTAATTGGACAAGAATAAGCCTAGGAAGGACGAAAATGACCTAAATGTTAATCCAATGACACAAATGAACTTATTGGATGCACAAGATTGGTTAAAAACCCTAATTGGACAAGAATAAGCCTAGGGAGGACGAAAATGACCTAAATGTTCATCCAATGACACAAACACACCTATTGGATGCACAAGATTGGTTAAAAACCCAAATTGGACATGAATAAGCCTAGGGAGGACGAAAATTACTTAACTATTCATCCAATGACACAAATGAACTTATTGGATGCACAAGATTGGTTAAAACCCTAATTGGACAAGAATAAGACTAATGAGGACGAAAATGACCTAAATGTTCATCCAATGACACAAACACACCTATTGGATGCACAAGATTGGTTAGAAACCCTAATTGGACAAGAATAAGCCTAGGAAGGACGAAAATGACCTAAATGTTAATCCAATGACACAAATGAACTTATTGGATGCACAAGATTGGTTAAAAACCCTAATTGGACAACAATAAGCCTAGGGAGGACGAAAATGACCTAAATGTTCATCTAATGACACAAACACACCTATTGGATGCACAAGATTGGTTAAAAACCCTAATTGGACAAGAATAAGCCTAGGGAGGACGAAAATGACCTAAATGTTCATCCAATGACACAAACACACATATTGGATGCACAAGATTGCTTAAAACCCTAATTGGACAAGAATAAAACTAGGGAGGACGAAAATAACCTAAATGTTCATCCAATGACACAAACACACATATTGGATGCACAAGATTGCATAGAAACCCTAATTGGACAAGAATAAGACTAGGGAGGGTGAAAATGACCTAAATGTTCATCCAATTACACAAATGAACTTATTGTATGCACAAGATTGGTTAAAAACCCTAATTGGACAAGAATAAGCATAGGGAGGACAAAAATGACCTAAATGTTCATCCAATGACACAAACACACATATTGGATGCACAAGATTGCTTAAAACCCTAATTGGACAAGAATAAGACTAGGGAGGACGAAAATGACCTAAATGTTCATCGAATAACACAAATGAACTTATTGGATGCACAAGATTGGTTAAAAACCCTAATTGGACAAGAATAAGCTTAGGGAGGACGAAAATGACCTAAAATTTCGTCTAATGACACAAACACACCTATTGGATGCACAAGATTGCATAAAAACCCTAATTGGACAAGAATAAGACTAGGGAGGACGAAAATGACCTAAATGTTCCTCCAAAGACACAAACAAACCTATTGGATGCACAAGATTGCATAAAAACCCTAATTGGACAAGAATAAGACTAGGGAGGACGAAAATGACCTAAATGTTCCTCCAAAGACACAAACACACCTTTTGGATGCACAAGATTGCATAAAAACCCTAATTGGACAAGAATAAGACTAGGGAGGTTGAAAATGACCTAAATGTTCATCCAATGACACAAATGAACTTATTGTATGCACAAGATTGGTTAAAAACCCTAATTGGACAAGAATAAGCATAGGGAGGACAAAAATGACCTAAATGTTCATCCAATGACACAAACACACATATTGGATGCACAAGATTGCTTAAAACCCTAATTGGACAAGAATAAGACTAGGGAGGACGAAAATGACCTAAATGTTCCTCCAAAGACACAAACAAACCTATTGGATGCACAAGATTGCATAAAAACCCTAATTGGACAAGAATAAGACTAGGGAGGACGAAAATGACCTAAATGTTCCTCCAAAGACACAAACACACCTTTTGGATGCACAAGATTGCATAAAAACCCTAATTGGACAAGAATAAGACTAGGGAGGTTGAAAATGACCTAAATGTTCATCCAATGACACAAATGAACTTGTTGTATGCACAAGATTGGTTAAAAACCCTAATTGGACAAGAATAAGCATAGGGAGGACAAAAATGACCTAAATGTTCATCCAATGACACAAACACACATATTGGATGCACAAGATTGCTTAAAACCCTAATTGGACAAGAATAAGACTAGGGAGGACGAAAATGACCTAAATGTTCATCCAATGACACAAACACACCTATTGGATGCACAAGATTGCATAAAATCCCTAATTGGACAAGAATAAGACTAGGGAGGACGAAAATGACCTAAATGTTCCTCCAATGACACAAACACACCTATTGGATGTTCATCCAATGACCTAAATGTTCGTCCAATGACACAAATGAACTTATTGTATGCACAAGATTGGTTAAAAACCCTAATTGGACAAGAATAAGCACAAGGAGGACGAAAATGACCTAAATGTTCATCCAATGACACAAACACACATATTGGATGCACAAGATGGCTTAAAACCCTAATTGGACAAGAATAAGACTAGGGAGGACGAAAATGACCTAAATGTTCATCCAATGACACAAATGAACTTATTGGATGCACAAGATTGGTTAAAAACCCTAATTGGACAAGAATAAGCCTAGGGAGGACGAAAATGACCTAAATGTTCATCCAATGACACAAAGACACCTATTGGATGCACAAGATTGGTTAAAAACCCTAATTGGACAAGAATAAGACTAGGGAGGACGAAAATGACCTAAATGTTCATCCAATGACACAAATGAACTTATTGTATGCACAAGATTGGTTAAAAACCCTAATTGGACAAGAATAAGACTAGGGAGGACGAAAATGACCTAAATGTTCGGCCAATGACACAAACACACCTATTGGATGCACAAGATTGCATAAAATCCCTAATTGGACAAGAATAAGACTAGGGAGGACGAAAATGACCTTAATGTTCCTCCAATGACACAAACACACCTATTGGATGTTCATCCAATGACCTAAATGTTCATCCAATGACACAAATGAACTTATTGTATGCACAAGATTGGTTAAAAACCCTAATTGGACAAGAATAAGCACAAGGAGGACGAAAATGACCTAAATGTTCATCCAATGACACAAACACACATATTGGATGCACAAGATTGCTTAAAACCCTAATTGGACAAGAATAAGACTAGGGAGGACGAAAATGACCTAAATGTTCATCCAATGACACAAAAAAACTTATTGGATGCACAAGATTGGTTAAAAACCCTAATTGAACAAGAATAAGCCTAGGGAGGAAGAAAATGACCTAAATGTTCATCCAATAACACAAACACACCTATTGGATGCACAAGATTGGTTAAAAACCCTAATTGGACAAGAATAAGACTAGGGAGGACGAAAATGACCTAAATGTTCCTCCAATGACACAAACACACCTATTGGATGCACAAGATTGCATAAAAACCCTAATTGGACAAGAATAAGACTAGGGAGGACGAAAATGACCTAAATGTTCATCCAATGACACAAATGAACTAATTGTATGCACAAGATTGGTTAAAAACCCTAATTGGACAAGAATAAGCATAGGGAGGACGAAAATGACCTAAATGTTCATCCAATGACACAAACACACATATTGGATGCACAAGATTGCTTAAAACCCTAGTTGGACAAGAATAAGACTAGGGAGGACGAAAATGACCTAAATGTTCATCCAATGACACCAATAAACTTCTTGGATGCAAAAGATTGGTTAAAAACCCTAATTGGACAAGAATAAGCCTAGGGAGGACGAAAATGACCTAAATGTTCAACCAATGACACAAATGAACTTATTGGATGCACAAGATTGATTAAAAACCCTAATTGGACAAGAATAAGCCTAGGGAGGACGAAAATGACCTAAATGTTCAACCAATGACACAAATGAACTTATTGGATGCACAAGGATGGTTAAAAACCCTTATTGGACAAGAATAAGCCTAGGGAGGACGAAAATGACCTAAATGTTCATCCAATGACACAAATGAACTTATTGGATGCACAAGATTGGTTAAAAACCCTAATTGGACAAGAAAAAGACTAGGGAGGACGAAAATGACCTAAATGTTCGTCCAATGACACAAACACACCTATTGGATGCACAAGATTGCATAAAATCCCTAATTGGACAAGAATAAGACTAGGGAGGACGAAAATGACCTAAATGTTCCTCCAATGACACAAACACACCTATTGGATGTTCATCCAACGACCTAAATGTTCATCCAATGACACAAATGAACATATTGTATGCACAAGATTGGTTAAAAACCCTAATTGGACAAGAATAAGCACAAGGAGGACGAAAATGACCTAAATGTTCATCCAATGACACAAACACACATATTGGATGCACAAGATTGCTTAAAACCCTAATTGGACAAGAATAAGACTAGGGAGGACGAAAATGACCTATATGTTCGTCCAATGACACAAATGAACTTATTGGATGCACAAGATTGGTTAAAAACCCTAATTGGACAAGAATAAGCCTAGGGAGGACGAAAATGACCTAAATGTTCATCCAATAACACAAACACACCTATTGGATGCACAAGATTGGTTAAAAACCCTAATTGGACAAGAATAAGACTAGGGAGGACGAAAATGACCTAAATGTTCCTCCAATGACACAAACACACCTATTGGATGCACAAGATTGCATAAAAACCCTAATTGGACAAGAATAAGACTAGGGAGGACGAAAATGACCTAAATGTTCATCCAATGACACAAATGAACTAATTGTATGCACAAGATTGGTTAAAAACCCTAATTGGACAAGAATAAGCCTAGGGAGGACGAAAATGACCTAAATGTTCATCCAATGACACAAACACACATATTGGATGCACAAGATTGCTTAAAACCCTAGTTGGACAAGAATAAGACTAGGGAGGACGAAAATGACCTAAATGTTCATCCAATGACACAAATGAACTTCTTGGATGCACAAGATTGGTTAAAAACCCTAATTGGACAAGAATAAGCCTAGGGAGGACGAAAATGACCTAAATGTTCAACCAATGACACAAATGAACTTATTGGATGCACAAGGATGGTTAAAAACCCTTATTGGACAAGAATAAGCCTAGGGAGGACGAAAATGACCTAAATGTTCATCCAATGACACAAATGAACTTATTGGATGCACAAGATTGGTTAAAAACCCTAATTGGACAAGAATAAGACTAGAGAGGACGAAAATGACCTAAATGTTCGTCCAATGACACAAACACACCTATTGGATGCACAAGTTTGCATAAAATCCCTAATTGGACAAGAATAAGACTAGGGAGGACGAAAATGACCTAAATGTTCATCCAATGACACAAACACACCTATTGGATGCACAAGATTGCATAAAAACCCTAATTGGACAAGAATAAGACTAGGGAGGACGAAAATGACCTAAATGTTCATCCAATGACACAAATGAACTTATTGTATGCACAAGATTGGTTAAAAACCCTAATTGGACAAGAATAAGCCTAGGGAGGATGAAAATGACCTAAATGTTCATCCAATGACACAAACACACCTATTGGATGCACAAGATTGCATAAAACCCTAATTGGACAAGAATAAGACTAGGGAGGACGAAAATGACCTAAATGTTCATCCAATGACACAAATGAACTTATTGGATGCACAAGATTGGTTAAAAACCCTAATTGGACAAGAATAAGCCTAGGGAGGTTGAAAATGACCTAAATGTTCATCCAATGACACAAACACACCTATTGGATGCACAAGATTGCATAAAAACCCTAATTGGACAAGAATAAGACTAGGGAGGACGAAAATGACCTAAATGTTCATCCAATGACACAAATGAACTTATTGGATGCACAAGATTGGTTAAAAACCCTTATTGGACAAGAATAATCTTAGGGAGGATGAAAATGACCTAAAGGTTCGTCCAATGACACAAACACACCTATTGGATGCACAAGATTGCATAAAAACCCTAATTGGACAAGAGTAAGACTAGGGAGGACGAAAATGACCTAAATGTTCCTCCAATGACACAAACACACCTATTGGATGCACAAGATTGCATAAAAACCCTAATTGGACAAGAATAAGACTAGGGAGGACGTAAATGACCTAAATGTTCCACCAATGACACAAATGAACTAATTGATTGCACAAGGTTGGTTAAAAACCCTAATTGGACAAGAATAAGACTAGGGAGGACGAAAATGACCTAAATGTTCATCCAATGACACAAATGAACTTATTGGATGCACAAGATTGGTTAAAAACCCTAATTGGACAAGAATAAGCCTAGGGAGGACGAAAATGACCTAAATGTTCGTCCAATGACACAAACACACCTATTGGATGCACAAGATTGCATAAAAACCCTAATTGGACAAGAATAAGACTAGGAAGGACGAAAATGACCTAAATGTTCGTCCAATGACACAAATGAACTTATTGGATGCACAAGATTGGTTAAAAACCCTAATTGGACAAGAATAAGCATAGAGAGGACGAAAATGACCTAAACGTTCATCCAATGACACAAACCCACATATTGGATGCACAAGATTGCTTAAAACCCTAATTGGACAAGAATAAGACTAGGGAGGACGAAAATGACCTAAATGTTCATCCAATGACACAAATGAACTTATTGGATGCACAAGATTGGTTAAAAACCCTAATTGGACAAGAATAAGCCTAGGGAGGACGAAAATGACCTAAATGTTCGTCCAATGACACAAACACACCTATTGGATGCACAAGATTGCATAAAAACTCTAATTGGACAAGAATAAGACTAGGGAGGACGAAAATGACCTAAATGTTCCTCCAATGACACAAACACACCTATTGGATGTACAAGATTGCATAAAAACCCTAATTCGACAAGAATAAGACTAGGGAGGACGAAAATGACCTAAATGTTCCTCCAATGACACAAACACACCTATTGGATGCACAAGATTGCATAAAAACCCTAATTGGACAAGAATAAGACTAGGGAGGACGAAAATGACCTAAATGTTCATCCAATGACACAAATGAACTTATTGTATGCACAAGATTGGTTAAAAACCCTAATTGGACAAGAATAAGCATAGGGAGGACGAAAATTACCTAAATGTTCATCCAATGACACAAACACCCATATTGGATGCACAAGATTGCTTAAAACCCTAATTGGACAAGAATAAGACTAGGGAGGACGAAAATGACCTAAATGTTCATCCAATGACACAAATGAACTTATTGGATGCACAAGATTGGTTAAAAACCCTAATTGGACAAGAATAAGCCTAGGGAGGACCTAAATGACCTAAATGTTCATCCAATGACACAAATGAACTTATTGGATGCACAAGATTGGTTAAAAACCCTAATTGGACAAGAATAAGCATAGGGAGGACGAAAATGACCTAAATGTTCATCCAATGACACAAATACACATATTGGATGCACAAGATTGCTTAAAACCCTAATTGGACAAGAATAAGACTAGGGATGATGAAAATGACCTAAATGTTCATCCAATGACACAAATGAACTTATTAGATGCACAAGATTGGTTAAAAACCCTAATTGGACAAGAATAAGCCTAGGGAGGACGAAAATGACCTAAATGTTCGTCCAATGACACAAACACACCTATTGGATGCACAAGATTGCATAAAAACCCTAATTGGACAAGAATAAGACTAGGGAGGACGTAAATGACCTAAATGTTCCACCAAAGACACAAATGAACTTATTGGATGCACAAGATTGGTTAAAAACCCTAATTGGACAAGAATAAGCCTAGGGAGGACGAAAATGACCTAACTGTTCATCCAATGACACAAATGAACTTATTGGATGCACAAGATTGGTTAAAAACCCTAATTGGACAAGAATAAGCTTAAGGAGGACGAAAATGACCTAAATGTTAATCCAATGACACAAACACACATATTGGATGCACAAGATTGCTTAAAACCCTAATTGGACAAGAATAAGACTAGGGATGACGAAAATGACCTAAATGTCCATCCAATGACACAAATGAACTTATTGGATGCACAAGATTGGTTAAAAACCCTAATTGGACAAGAATAAGCCTAGGGAGGACGAAAATGACCTAAATGTTCGTCCAATGACACAAACACACCTATTGGATGCACAAGATTGCATAAAAACCCTAATTGGACAAGAATAAGACTAGGGAGGACGTAAATGACCTAAATGTTCCACCAATGACACAAATGAACTTATTGGATGCACAAGGTTGGTTAAAAACCCTAATTGGACAAGAATAAACCTAGGGAGGACGAAAATGACCTAAATGTTCAACCAATGACACAAATGAACTTATCGAATGCACAAGGTTGGTTAAAACCCTAATTGGACAAGAATAAGCCTAGGGAGGACGAAAATGACATAAATATTTGTCCAATGACACAAACACACCTATTGGATGCACATGATTGCCTAAAAACCCTAATCGGACAAAAATAAGCCTAGGGAGGACGAAAATGACCTAAATGTTCGTCCAATGACACAAACACACCTATTGGATGCACAAGATTGCATAAAAACCCTAATTGGACAAGAATAAGACTAGGGAGGACGAAAATGACCTAAATGTTCATCCAATGACACAAACACACCTATTGGATGCACAAGATTGCATAAAAACCCTAATTGGACAAGAATAAGACTAGGGAGGACGAAAATGACCTAAATGTTCATCCAATGACACAAATGAACTAATTGTATGCACAAGATTGGTTAAAAACCCTAATTGGACAAGAATAAGCATAGGGAGGACGAAAATGACCTAAATGTTCATCCAATGACACAAACACACATATTGGATGCACAAGATTGCTTAAAACCCTAGTTGGACAAGAATAAGACTAGGGAGGACGAAAATGACCTAAATGTTCATCCAATGACACAAATGAACTTCTTGGATGCACAAGATTGGTTAAAAACCCTAATTGGACAAGAATTAGCCTAGGGAGGACGAAAATGACCTAAATGTTCAACCAATGACACAAATGAACTTATTGGATGCACAAGGTTGGTTAAAAACCCTAATTGGACAAGAATAAGCCTAGGGAGGACGAAAATGACCTAAATGTTCATCCAATGACACAAATGAACTTATTGGATGCACAAGATTGGTTAAAAACCTTAATTGGACAAGAATAAGACTAGGGAGGACAAAATGACCTAAATGTTCATCCAATGACACAAACACACCTATTGGATGCACAAGATTGCATAAAATCCCTAATTGGACAAGAATAAGACTAGGGAGGACGAAAATGACCTAAATGTTCCTCCAATGACACAAACACACCTATTGGATGTTCATCCAATGACCTAAATGTTCGTCCAATGACACAAATGAACTTATTGTATGCACAAGATTGGTTAAAAACCCTAATTGGACAAGAATAAGCACAAGGAGGACGAAAATGACCTAAATGTTCATCCAATGACACAAACACACATATTGGATGCACAAGATGGCTTAAAACCCTAATTGGACAAGAATAAGACTAGGGAGGACGAAAATGACCTAAATGTTCATCCAATGACACAAATGAACTTATTGGATGCACAAGATTGGTTAAAAACCCTAATTGGACAAGAATAAGCCTAGGGAGGACGAAAATGACCTAAATGTTCATCCAATGACACAAAGACACCTATTGGATGCACAAGATTGGTTAAAAACCCTAATTGGACAAGAATAAGACTAGGGAGGACGAAAATGACCTAAATGTTCATCCAATGACACAAATGAACTTATTGTATGCACAAGATTGGTTAAAAACCCTAATTGGACAAGAAACAGCATAGGGAGGACGAAAAAGACCTAAATGTTCATCCAATGACACAAACACACATATTGGATGCACAAGATTGCTTAAAACCCTAATTGGACAAGAATAAGACTAGGGAGGACGGAAATGACCTAAATGTTCGTCCAATGGCACAAATGAACTTATTGGATGCACAAGATTGCATAAAAACCCTAATTGGACAAGAATAAGCCTAGGGAGGATGAAAATGACCTAAATGTTCATCCAATGACACAAATGAACTTATTGGATGCACAAGATTGGTTAAAAACCGTAATTGGACAAGAATAAGCCTAGGGAGGACGAAAATGACCTAAATGTTCGTCCAATGGCACAAACACACCTATTGGATGCACAAGGTTGCATAAAAACCCTAATTGGACAAGAATAAGCCTAGGGAGGACAAAAATGACCTAAATGTCCATCCAATGACACAAATCAACTTATTGGATGCACAAGATTGGTTAAAAACCCTAATTGGACAAGAATAAGCCTAGGGAGGACGAAAATGACCTAAATGTTCATCCAATGACACAAATGAACTTTTTGGATGCACAAGATTGGTTAAAAACCCTAATTGGACAAGAATAAGCCTAGGGAGGACGAAAATGACCTAAATGTTCATCGCATGACACAAATGAACTTATTGGATGCACAAGATTGGTTGAAAACCCTAATTGGACAAGAATAAGCCTAGGGAAGACGAAAATGACCTAAATGTTCATCCATTGACACAAATGAACTTATTGGATGCACAAGATTGGTTAAAAACCCGAATTGAACAAGAATAAGCCTAGGGAGGATGAAAATGACATAAATGTTCGTCCAATGACACAAACACACCTATTGGATGCACAAGATTGCATAAAATCCCTAATTGGACAAGAATAAGACTAGGGAGGACGAAAATGACCTAAATGTTCCTCCAATGACACAAACACACCTATTGGATGTTCATCCAATGACTTAAGTGTTCATCCAATGACACAAAGGAACTTATTGTATGCACAAGATTGGTTAAAAACCCTAATTGGACAAGAATAAGCTCAAGGAGGACGAAAATGACCTAAATGTTCATCCAATGACACAAACACACATATTGGATGCACAAGATTGCTTAAAACCCTAATTGGACAAGAATAAGACTAGGGAGGACGAAAATGACCTAAATGTTCATCCAATGAGACAAATGAACTTATTGGATGCACAAGATTGGTTAAAAACCCTAATTGGACAAGAATAAGCCTAGGGAGGACGAAAATGACCTAAATGTTCGTCCAATAACACAAACACACCTATTGGATGCACAAGATTGGTTAAAAACCCTAATTGGACAAGAATAAGACTAGGGAGGACGAAAATGACCTAAATGTTCCTCCAATGACACAAACACACCTATTGGATGCACAAGATTGCATAAAAACCCTAATTGGACAAGAATAAGACTAGGGAGGACGAAAATGACCTAAATGTTCATCCAATGACACAAATGAACTTATTGGATGCACAAGATTGGTTAAAAACCCTAATTGGACAAGAATAAGCCTAGGGAGGACGAAAATGACCTAAATCGTCCAATGACACAAACACACCTATTGGACGCACAAGATTGCATAAAAACCCTAATTTGACAAGAATAAGACTAGGGTGGACGAAAATGACCTAAATGTTCCTCCAATGACACAAACACACCTATTGGATGCATAAGATTGCATAAAAACCCTTATTGGACAAGAATAAGACTAGGGAGGACGTAAATGACCTAAATGTTCCACCAATGACACAAATGAACTTATTGGATGCACTAGGTTGGTTAAAAACCCTAATTTGACAAGCATAAGCCTAGGGAGGACGAAAATGACCTAAATGTTCAACCAATGACACAAGTGAACTTATTGGATGCACAAGGTTGGTTAAAAACCCTAATTGGACAAGAATAAGCCTAGGGAGGACGAAAATGACCTAAATGTTCGTCCAATGACACAAACACACCTATTGGATGCACAAGATTGCATAAAAACCCTAATTGGACAAGAATAAGACTAGGGAGGACGAAAATGACCTAAATGTTCCTCCAATGACACAAACACACCTATTGGATGCACAAGATTGTATAAAAACCCTAATTCGACAAGAATAAGCCTAGGGAGGACGAAAATGACCTAAATGTTCCTCCAATGACACAAACACACCTATTGGATGCACAAGATTGCATAAAAACCCTAATTGGACAAGAATAAGACTAGGGAGGACCAAAATGACCTAAATGTTCGTCCAATGACACAAACACACCTATTGGATGCACAAGATTGCATAAAAACCCTAATTGGACAAGAATAAGACTAGGGAGGACGAAAATGACCTAAATGTTCCTCCAATGACACAAACACACCTATTGGATGCACAAGATTGCATAAAAACCCTAATTGGACAAGAATAAGACTAGGGAGGACGAAAATGACCTAAATGTTCAACCAATGACACAAATGAACTTATTGAATGCACAAGGTTGGTTAAAAACCCAAATTGGACAAGAATAAGCCTAGGGAGGACGAAAATGACCTAAATGTTCGTCCAATGACACAAACACACCTATTGGATGCACAGGATTGCCTAAAAACCCTAATCGGACAAAAATAAGCCTAGGGAGGACGAAAATGACCTAAATGTTCGTCCAATGACACAAACACACCTATTGGATGCACAAGATTGCATAAAAACCCTAATTGGACAAGAATAAGACTAGGGAGGACGAAAATGACCTAAATGTTCCTCCAATGACACAAACACACCTATTGGATGCACAAGATTGCATAAAACCCCTAATTGGACAAGAATGAGACTAGGGAGGACGAAAATGACCTAAATGTTCATCCAATGACACAAATGAACTTATTGGATGCACAAGATTGGTTAAAAACCCTAATTGGACAAGAATAAGCTTAGGGAGGATGAAAATGACCTAAAGGTTCGTCCAATGACACAAACACACCTATTGGATGCACAAGATTGCATAAAAACCCTAATTGGACAGGAGTAAGACTAGGGAGGACGAAAATGACCTAAATGTTCCTCCAATGACACAAACACACCTATTGGATGCACAAGATTGCATAAAAACCCTAATTCGACAAGAATAAGACTTGGGAGGACGAAAATGACCTAAATGTTCATCCAATGACACAAACACACCTATTGGATGCACAAGATTGCATAAAAACCCTAATTGGACAAGAATAAGACTAGGGAGGACGTAAATGACCTAAATGTTCCACCAATGACACAAATGAACTTATTGGATGCACAAGGTTGGTTAAAAACCCTAATTGGACAAGAATAAGCCTAGGGAGGACGAAAATGACGTAAATGTTCAACCAATGACACAAATGAACTTATTGGATGCACAAGGTTGGTTAAAAACCCTAATTGGACAAGAATAAGCCTAGGGAGGACGAAAATGACCTAAATGTTCGTCCAATGACACAAACACGCCTATTGGATGCACAAGATTGCATAAAAACCCTAATTGGACAAGAATAAGACTAGGGAGGACGAAAATGACCTAAATGTTCATCCAATGACACAAATGAACTTATTGGATGCACAAGATTGGTTAAAAACCCTAATTGGACAAGAATAAGCCTAGGGAGGACGAAAATGACCTAAATGTTCGTCCAATGACACAAACACACCTATTGGATGCACAAGATTGCATAAAAACCCTAATTGGACAAGAATAAGACTAGGGGGACGAAAATGACCTAAATGTTCAACCAAGGACACAAATGAACTTATTGGATGCACAAGATTGGTTAAAAACCCTAATTGGACAAGAATAAGCATAGGGAGGACAAAAATGACCTAAACGTTCATCCAATGACACAAACCCACATATTGGATGCAAAAGATTGCTTAAAACCCTAATTGGACAAGAATAAGACTAGGGAGGACGAAAATGACCTAAATGTTCATCCAATGACACAAATGAACTTATTGAATGCACAAGATTGGTTAAAAACCCTAATCGGACAAGAATAAGCCTAGGGAGGACAAAAATGACCTAAATGTTCTTCGAATGACACAAACACACCTATTGGATGCACAAGATTGCATAAAAACCCTAATTGGACAAGAATAAGACTAGGGAGGACGAAAATGACCTAAATGTTCCTCCAATGACACAAACACACCTATTGGATGCACAAGATTGCATAAAAACCCTAATTGGACAAGAATAAGACTAGGGAGGACGAAAATGACCTAAATGTTCATCCAATGACACAAATGAACTTATTGGATGCACAAGATTGGTTAAAATCCCTAATTGGATAAGAATAAGCCTAGGGAGGACGAAAATGACCTAAATGTTCGTCCAATGACACAAACACACCTATTGGATGCACAAGATTGCATAAAAACCCTAATTGGACAAGAATAAGACTAGGGAGGACGAAAATGACCTAAATGTTCCTCCAATGACACAAACACTCCTATTGGATGCACAAGATTGCATAAAAACCCTAATTCGACAAGAAAAAGACTAGGGAGGACGAAAATGACCTAAATGTTCGTCCAATGACACAAACACACCTATTGGATGCACAAGATTGCATAAAAACCCTAATTGGACAAGAATAAGACTTGGGAGGACGAAAATGACCTAAATGTTCATCCAATGACACAAATGAACTTATTGGATGCACAAGATTGGTTAAAAACCCTAATTGGCCAAGAATAAGCCTAGGGAGGACGAAAATGACCTAAATGTTCGTCCAATGACACAAACACACCTATTGGATGCACAAGATTGCATAAAAACCCTAATTGGACAACAATAAGACTAGGGAGGACGAAAATAACTAAATGTTCCTCCAATGACACAAACACACCTATTGGATGCACAAGATTGCATAAAAACCCTAATTCGACAACAATAAGACTAGGGAGGACGAAAATGACCTAAATGTTCCTCCAATGACACAAACACACCTATTGGATGCACAAGATTGCATAAAAACCCTAATTGGACAAGAATAAGACTAGGGAGGACGTAAATGACCTAAATGTTCCACCAATGACACAAATGAACTTATTGGATGCACAAGGTTGGTTAAAAACCCTAATTGGACAAGAATAAGCCTAGGGAGGACGAAAATGACCTAAATGTTCAACCAATGACACAAATGAACTTATTGAATGCACAAGGTTGGTTAAAAACCCTAATTGGACAAGAATAAGCCTAGGGAGGACGAAAATGACATAAATATTCGTCCAATGACACAAACACACCTATTGGATGCACAGGATTGCCTAAAAACCCTAATCGGACAAAAATAAGCCTAGGGAGGACGAAAATGACCTAAATGTTCGTCCAAAGACACAAACACACCTATTGGATGCACAAAATTGCATAAAAACCCTAATTGGACAAGAATAAGACTAGGGAGGACGTAAATGACCTAAATGTTCCACCAAAGACACAAATGAACTTATTGGATGCACAAGATTGGTTAAAAACCCTAATTGGACAAGAATAAGCCTAGGGAGGACGAAAATGACCTAACTGTTCATCCAATGACACAAATGAACTTATTGGATGCACAAGATTGGTTAAAAACCCTAATTGGACAAGAATAAGCTTAAGGAGGACGAAAATGACCTAAATGTTAATCCAATGACACAAACACACATATTGGATGCACAAGATTGCTTAAAACCCTAATTGGACAAGAATAAGACTAGGGATGACGAAAATGACCTAAATGTCCATCCAATGACACAAATGAACTTATTGGATGCACAAGATTGGTTAAAAACCCTAATTGGACAAGAATAAGCCTAGGGAGGACGAAAATGACCTAAATGTTCGTCCAATGACACAAACACACCTATTGGATGCACAAGATTGCATAAAAACCCTAATTGGACAAGAATAAGACTAGGGAGGACGTAAATGACCTAAATGTTCCACCAATGACACAAATGAACTTATTGGATGCACAAGGTTGGTTAAAAACCCTAATTGGACAAGAATAAACCTAGGGAGGACGAAAATGACCTAAATGTTCAACCAATGACACAAATGAACTTATCGAATGCACAAGGTTGGTTAAAACCCTAATTGGACAAGAATAAGCCTAGGGAGGACGAAAATGACATAAATATTTGTCCAATGACACAAACACACCTATTGGATGCACATGATTGCCTAAAAACCCTAATCGGACAAAAATAAGCCTAGGGAGGACGAAAATGACCTAAATGTTCGTCCAATGACACAAACACACCTATTGGATGCACAAGATTGCATAAAAACCCTAATTGGACAAGAATAAGACTAGGGAGGACGAAAATGACCTAAATGTTCATCCAATGACACAAACACACCTATTGGATGCACAAGATTGCATAAAAACCCTAATTGGACAAGAATAAGACTAGGGAGGACGAAAATGACCTAAATGTTCATCCAATGACACAAATGAACTAATTGTATGCACAAGATTGGTTAAAAACCCTAATTGGACAAGAATAAGCATAGGGAGGACGAAAATGACCTAAATGTTCATCCAATGACACAAACACACATATTGGATGCACAAGATTGCTTAAAACCCTAGTTGGACAAGAATAAGACTAGGGAGGACGAAAATGACCTAAATGTTCATCCAATGACACAAAGGAACTTCTTAGATGCACAAGATTGGTTAAAAACCCTAATTGGACAAGAATAAGCCTAGGGAGGACGAAAATGACCTAAATGTTCAACCAATGACACAAATGAACTTATTGGATGCACAAGGATGGTTAAAAACCCTTATTCGACAAGAATAAGCCTAGGGAGGACGAAAAAGACCTAAATGTTCATCCAATGACACAAATGAACTTATTGGATGCACAAGATTGGTTAAAAACCCTAATTGGACAAGAATAAGACTAGGGAGGACGAAAATGACCTAAATGTTCGTCCAATGACACAAACACACCTATTGGATGCACAAGATTGCATAAAATTCCTAATTGGACAAGAATAAGACTAGGGAGGACGAAAATGACCTAAATGTTCCTCCAATGACACAAACACACCTATTGGATGTTCATCCAATGACCTAAATGTTCGTCCAATGACACAAATGAACTTATTGTATGCACAAGATTGGTTGAAAACCCTAATTGGACAAGAATAAGCCTAGGGAAGACGAAAATGCCCTAAATGTTCATCCATTGACACAAATGAACTTATTGGATGCACAAGATTGGTTAAAAACCCTAATTGAACAAGAATAAGCCTAGGGAGGATGAAAATGACATAAATGTTCGTCCAATGACACAAACACACCTATTGGATGCACAAGATTGCATAAAATCCCTAATTGGACAAGAATAAGACTAGGGAGGACGAAAATGACCTAAATGTTCCTCCAATGACACAAACACACCTATTGGATGTTCATCCAATGACTTAAGTGTTCATCCAATGACACAACGGAACTTATTGTATGCACAAGATTGGTTAAAAACCCTAATTGGACAAGAATAAGCACAAGGAGGACGAAAATGACCTAAATGTTCATCCAATGACACAAACACACATATTGGATGCACAAGATTGCTTAAAACCCTAATTGGACAAGAATAAGACTAGGGAGGACGAAAATGACCTAAATGTTCATCCAATGAGACAAATGAACTTATTGGATGCACAAGATTGGTTAAAAACCCTAATTGGACAAGAATAAGCCTAGGGAGGACGAAAATGACCTAAATGTTCGTCCAATAACACAAACACACCTATTGGATGCACAAGATTGGTTAAAAACAATAATTGGACAAGAATAAGACTAGGGAGGACGAAAATGACCTAAATGTTCCTCCAATGACACAAACACACCTATTGGATGCACAAGATTGCATAAAAACCCTAATTGGACAAGAATAAGACTAGGGAGGACGAAAATGACCTAAATGTTCATCCAATGACACAAATGAACTAATTGTATGCACAAGATTGGTTAAAAACCCTAATTGGACAAGAATAAGCCTAGGGAGGACGAAAATGACCTAAATGTTCATCCAATGACACAAACACACATATTGGATGCACAAGATTGCTTAAAACCCTAGTTGGACAAGAATAAGACTAGGGAGGACGAAAATGACCTAAATGTTCATCCAATGACACAAATGAACTTATTGGATGCACAAGATTGGTTAAAAACCCTAATTGGACAAGAATAAGCCTAGGGAGGACGAAAATGACCTAAATGTTCCTCCAATGACCCAAACACACCTATTGGATGCACAAGATTGCATAAAAACCCTAATTCGACAAGAATAAGACTAGGGAGGACGAAAATGACCTAAATGTTCATCCAATGACACAAATGAACTTATTGGATGCAAAAGATTGGTTAAAAACCCTAATTGGACAAGAATAAGCATAGGGAGGACGAAAATTACCTAAATGTTCATCCAATGACACAAACACACATATTGGATGCACAAGATTGCTTAAAACCCTAATTGGACAAGAATAAGACTAGGGAGGACGAAAATGACCTAAATGTTCATCCAATGACACAAATGAACTTATTGGATGCACAAGATTGGTTAAAAACCCTAATTGGACAAGAATAAGCCTAGGGAGGACAAAAATCACCTAAATGTTCCTTCAATAACACAAACACACCTATTGGATGCACAAGATTGCATAAAAACCCTAATTCAACAAGAATAAGACTAGGGAGGACGAAAATGACCTAAATGTTCATCCAATGACACAAATGAACTTATTGGATGCACAAGATTGGTTAAAAACCCTAATTGGACAAGAATAAGCATAGGGAGAACAAAAATGACCTAAATGTTCATCCAATGACACAAACACACATATTGGATGCACAAGATTGCTTAAAACCCTAATTGGACAAGAATAAGACTAGGGAGGACGAAAATGACCTAAATGTTCATCCAATGACACAAATGAACTTATTGGATGCACAAGATTGGTTAAAAACCCTAATTGGACAAGAATAAGCCTAGGGAGGACGAAAATGACCTAAATGTTCATCCAATGACACAAATGAACTTATTGGATGCATAAGATTGGTTGAAAACCCTAATTGGACAAGAATAAGCCTAGGGAGCACGAAAATGACCTAAATGTTCCTCCAATGAGACAAACACATCAATTGGATGCACAAGATTGGTTAAAAACCCTAATTGGACAAGAATAAGCCTATGGAGGACGAAAATGACCTAAATGTTCATCCCAAGACACAAATGAACTTATTGGATGCACAAGATTGGTTGAAAACCCTAATTGGACAAGAATAAGCCTAGGGACGACGAAAATGACCTAAATGTTCGTCCAATGACACAAACACACCTATTGGATGCACAAGATTGCATAAAAACCCTAATTGGACAAGAATAAGCCTAGGAAGGACGAAAATGACCTAAATGTTCGTCCAATGACACAAATGAACTTATTGTATGCACAAGATTGGTTAAAAACCCTAATTGGAAAAGAATAAGCATAGGGAGAACGAAAATGACCTAAATGTTCATCCAATGACACAAATGAACTTATTGTATGCACAAGATTGGTTAAAAACCCTAATTGGACAAGAATAAGCATAGGGAGAACGAAAATGACCTAAATGTTCATCCAATGACACAAACACACATATTGGATGCACAAGATTGCTTAAAACCCTAATTGGACAAGAATAAGACTAAGGAGGACGAAAATGACCTAAATGTTCATCCAATGACACAAATGAACTTATTGGATGCACAAGATTGGTTAAAAACCCTAATTGGACAAGAATAAGACTAGGGAGGACGAAAATGACCTAAATGTTCATCCAATGACACAAATGAACTTATTGTATGCACAAGATTGGTTAAAAACCCAAATTGGACAAGAATAAGCATAGGGAGGACGAAAATGACCTAAATGTTCATCCAATGACACAAACACACATATTGGATGCACAAGATTTCTTAAAACCCTAATTGGACAAGAATAAGACTAGGGAGGACGAAAATGACCTAAATGTTCATCCAATGACACAAATGAACTTATTGGATGCACAAGATTGGTTAAAAACCCTAATTGGACAAGAATAAGACTAGGGAGGACGCAAATGACCTAAATGTTCATCCAATGACACAAATGAACTTATTGGATGCACCAGATTGGTTAAAAACCCTAATTGGACAAGAATAAGCCTAGGGAGGACGAAAATGACCTAAATGTTCGTCCAATGACACAAACACACCTATTGGATGCACAAGATTGCATAAAAACCCTAATTGGACAAGAATAAGACTAGGGAGGACGAAAATGACCTAAATGTTCCTCCAATGACACAAACACACCTATTGGATGCACAGGATTGGCTAAAAACCCTAATTGGACAAGAATAAGCCTAGGGAGGACGAAAATGACCTAAATGTTCATCCAATGACACAAATGAACTTATTGGATGCACAAGGTTGGTTAAAAACCCTAATTGGACAAGAATAAGACTAGGGAGGACGAAAATGACCTAAATGTTCAACCAATGACACAAATGAACTTATTGGATGCACAAGGTTGGTTAAAAACCCTAATTGAACAAGAATAAGCCTAGGGAGGAAGAAAATGACCTAAATGTTCGTCCAATGACACAAACACACCTATTGGATGCACAAGATTGCATAAAAACGCTAATTGGACAAGAATAAGACTAGGGAGGACGAAAATGACCTGAATGTTCCTCCAACGACACAAACACACCTAATGGATGCACAAGATTGCGTAAAAACCCTAATTGGACAAGAATAAGACTAGGGAGGACGAAAATGACCTAAATGTTCATCCAATGACACAAATGAACTTATTGCATGCACAAGATTGGTTAAAAACCCTAATTGGACAAGAATAAGCCTAGGGAGGACGAAAATGACCTAAATGTTCATCCAATGACACAAATGAACTTATTGGATGCACAAGATTGGTTAAAAACCCTAATTGGACAAGAATAAGCCTAGGGAGAACAAAAATGACCTAAATGTTCATCCAATGACACAAACACACATATTGGATGCACAAGATTGCTTAAAACCCTAATTGGACAAGAATAAGACTAGGGAGGACGAAAATGACCTAAATGTTGATCCAATGACGCAAATGAACTTATTGGGTGCACAAGATTGCATAAAAACCCTAATTGGACAAGAATAAGACTAGGGAGGACGAAAATGACCTAAATGTTCCTCCAATGACACAAACACACCTATTGGATGCACAAGATTGCATAAAAACCCTAATTGGACAAGAATAAGACTAGGGAGGACGAAAATGACCTAAATGTTCATCCAATAACACAAACACACCTATTGGATGCACAAGATTGGTTAAAAACCTTAATTGGACAAGAATAAGCCTAGGGATGCCAAAAATGACCTAAATGTTCGTCCAATGACACAAACACACCTATTGAATGCACAAGATTGCATAAAAACCCTAATTGGACAAGAATAAGACTAGGGAGGACGAAAATGACCTAAATGTTCATCCAATGACATAAACACACCTATTGGATGCACAAGATTGCATAAAAACCCTAATTCGACAAGAATAAGACTAGGGAGGACGAAAATGACCTAAATGTTCCTCCAATGACACAAACACACCTATTGGATGCACAAGATTGCATAAAAACCCTAATTCGACAAGAATAAGACTAGGGAGGACGAAATTGACCTAAATGTTCATCCAATGACACAAATGAACTTATTGGATGCACAAGATTGGTTAAAAACCCTAATTGGACAAGAATAAGCCTAGGGAGGACGAAAATGACCTAAATGTTCGTCCAATGACACAAACACACCTATTGGATGCACAAGATTGCATAAAAACCCTAATTGGACAAGAATAAGACTAGGGAGGACGAAAATGACCTAAATGTTCATCCAATGACGCAAATGAACTTATTGGATGCACAAGATTGGTTAAAAACCCTAATTGGACAAGAATAAGCCTAGGGAGGACGAAAATGACCTAAATGTTCGTCCAATGACACAAACACACCTATTGGATGCACAAGATTGCATAAAAACCTAAATGGACAAGAATAAGCCTAGGGAGGACGAAAAGGACCTAAATGTTCGTCCAATGACACAAACACACCTATTGGATGCACAAGATTGCATAAAATCCCTAATTGGACAAGAATAAGACTAGGGAGGACGAAAATGACCTAAATGTTCCTCCAATGACACAAACACACCTATTGGATGCAAAAGATTGCATAAAAACCCTAATTGGACAAGAATAAGACTAGGGAGGACGAAAATGACCTAAATGTTCATCCAATGACACAAACACACCTATTGGATGCACAAGATTGCATAAAAACCCTAATTGGACAAGAATAAGACTTGGGAGGACGAAAATGACCTAAATGTTCATCCAATGACACAAATGAACTTATTGGATGCACAAGATTGGTTAAAAACCCTAATTGGCCAAGAATAAGCCTAGGGAGGACGAAAATGACCTAAATGTTCGTCCAATGACACAAACACACCTATTGGATGCACAAGATTGCATAAAAACCCTAATTGGACAACAATAAGACTAGGGAGGACGAAAATAACTAAATGTTCCTCCAATGACACAAACACACCTATTGGATGCACAAGATTGCATAAAAACCCTAATTCGACAACAATAAGACTAGGGAGGACGAAAATGACCTAAATGTTCCTCCAATGACACAAACACACCTATTGGATGCACAAGATTGCATAAAAACCCTAATTGGACAAGAATAAGACTAGGGAGGACGTAAATGACCTAAATGTTCCACCAATGACACAAATGAACTTATTGGATGCACAAGGTTGGTTAAAAACCCTAATTGGACAAGAATAAGCCTAGGGAGGACGAAAATGACCTAAATGTTCAACCAATGACACAAATGAACTTATTGAATGCACAAGGTTGGTTAAAAACCCTAATTGGACAAGAATAAGCCTAGGGAGGACGAAAATGACATAAATATTCGTCCAATGACACAAACACACCTATTGGATGCACAGGATTGCCTAAAAACCCTAATCGGACAAAAATAAGCCTAGGGAGGACGAAAATGACCTAAATGTTCGTCCAAAGACACAAACACACCTATTGGATGCACAAAATTGCATAAAAACCCTAATTGGACAAGAATAAGACTAGGGAGGACGTAAATGACCTAAATGTTCCACCAAAGACACAAATGAACTTATTGGATGCACAAGATTGGTTAAAAACCCTAATTGGACAAGAATAAGCCTAGGGAGGACGAAAATGACCTAACTGTTCATCCAATGACACAAATGAACTTATTGGATGCACAAGATTGGTTAAAAACCCTAATTGGACAAGAATAAGCTTAAGGAGGACGAAAATGACCTAAATGTTAATCCAATGACACAAACACACATATTGGATGCACAAGATTGCTTAAAACCCTAATTGGACAAGAATAAGACTAGGGATGACGAAAATGACCTAAATGTCCATCCAATGACACAAATGAACTTATTGGATGCACAAGATTGGTTAAAAACCCTAATTGGACAAGAATAAGCCTAGGGAGGACGAAAATGACCTAAATGTTCGTCCAATGACACAAACACACCTATTGGATGCACAAGATTGCATAAAAACCCTAATTGGACAAGAATAAGACTAGGGAGGACGTAAATGACCTAAATGTTCCACCAATGACACAAATGAACTTATTGGATGCACAAGGTTGGTTAAAAACCCTAATTGGACAAGAATAAACCTAGGGAGGACGAAAATGACCTAAATGTTCAACCAATGACACAAATGAACTTATCGAATGCACAAGGTTGGTTAAAACCCTAATTGGACAAGAATAAGCCTAGGGAGGACGAAAATGACATAAATATTTGTCCAATGACACAAACACACCTATTGGATGCACATGATTGCCTAAAAACCCTAATCGGACAAAAATAAGCCTAGGGAGGACGAAAATGACCTAAATGTTCGTCCAATGACACAAACACACCTATTGGATGCACAAGATTGCATAAAAACCCTAATTGGACAAGAATAAGACTAGGGAGGACGAAAATGACCTAAATGTTCATCCAATGACACAAACACACCTATTGGATGCACAAGATTGCATAAAAACCCTAATTGGACAAGAATAAGACTAGGGAGGACGAAAATGACCTAAATGTTCATCCAATGACACAAATGAACTAATTGTATGCACAAGATTGGTTAAAAACCCTAATTGGACAAGAATAAGCATAGGGAGGACGAAAATGACCTAAATGTTCATCCAATGACACAAACACACATATTGGATGCACAAGATTGCTTAAAACCCTAGTTGGACAAGAATAAGACTAGGGAGGACGAAAATGACCTAAATGTTCATCCAATGACACAAATGAACTTCTTAGATGCACAAGATTGGTTAAAAACCCTAATTGGACAAGAATAAGCCTAGGGAGGACGAAAATGACCTAAATGTTCAACCAATGACACAAATGAACTTATTGGATGCACAAGAATGGTTAAAAACCCTTATTCGACAGGAATAAGCCTAGGGAGGACGAAAATGACCTAAATGTCCATCCAATGACACAAATGAACTTATTGGATGCACAAGATTGGTTAAAAACCCTAATTGGACAAGAATAAGACTAGGGAGGACGAAAATGACCTAAATGTTCGTCCAATGACACAAACACACCTATTGGATGCACAAGATTGCATAAAATCCCTAATTGGACAAGAATAAGACTAGGGAGGACGAAAATGACCTAAATGTTCCTCCAATGACACAAACACACCTATTGGATGTTCATCCAATGACCTAAATGTTCGTCCAATGACACAAATGAACTTATTGTATGCACAAGATTGGTTAAAAACCCTAATTGGACAAGAATAAGCACAAGGAGGACGGAAATGACCTAAATGTTCATCCTATGACACAAACACACATATTGGGTGCACAAGATTGCATAAAAACCCTAATTGGACAAGAATAAGACTAGGGAGGACGAAAATGACCTAAATGTTCCTCCAATGACACAAACACACCTATTGGATGCACAAGATTGCATAAAAACCCTAATTGGACAAGAATAAGACTAGGGAGGACGAAAATGACCTAAATGTTCATCCAATGACACAAATGAACTTATTGTATGCACAAGATTGGTTAAAAACCCTAATTGGACAAGAATAAGCATAGGGAGGACGAAAATTACCTAAATGTTCATCCAACGACACAAACACACATATTCGATGCACAAGATTGCTTAAAACCCTAATTGGACAAGAATAAGACAAGGGAGGACGAAAATGACCTAAATGTTCATCGAATGACACAAATGAACTTATTGGATGCACAAGATTGGTTAAAAACCCTAATTGGACAAGAATAAGCCTAGGGAGGACGAAAATGACCTAAAAGTTCGTCCAATGACACAAACACACGTATTGGATGCACAAGATTGCATAAAAACCCTAATTGGACAAGAATAAGACTAGGGATGACGAAAATGACCTAAATGTTCCTCCAATAACACAAACACACCCATTGGATGCACAAGATTGCATAAAAACCCTAATTGGACAAGAATAAGACTAGGGAGGACGAAAATGACCTAAATGTTCATCCAATGACACAAATAAACTTATTGTATGCACAAGATTGGTTAAAAACCCTAATTGGACAAGAATAAGCATAGGGAGGTCGAAATGACCTAAATGTTCATCCAATGACACAAACACACATATTGGATGCACAAGATTGCATAAAAACCCTAATTGGACAAGAATAAGCCTAGGGAGGACGAAAATGACCTAAATGTTCATCCAATGACACAAACACACCTATTGGATGCACAAGATTGCATAAAAACCCTAATTGGACAAGAATAAGACTAGGGAGGACGTAAATGACCTAAATGTTCCCCCAATGACACAACTGAATTTATTGGATGCACAAGGTTGGTTAAAAACCCTAATTGGACAAGAATAAGCCTAGGGAGGACGAAAATGACCTAAATGTTCAACCAATGACACAAATGAACTTATTGGATGCACAAGGTTGGTTAAAAACCCTAATTGGACAAGAATAAGCCTAGGGAGGACGAAAATGACCTAAATGTTCCTCCAATAACACAAATGAACTTATTGGATGTACAAGGTTGATTAAAAACCCTAATTGGACAAGAATAAGCCTAGGGAGGACGAAAATGACCTAAATGTTCAACCAACGACACAAATGAACTTATTGGATGTACAAGGTTGGTTAGAAACCCTAATTGGACAAGAATAAGCATAGGGAGGACGAAAAATGACCTAAATGTTCATCCAATGACACAAACACACATATTGGACGCACATGCTTGCTTAAAACCCTAATTGGACAAGAATAAGACTAGGGAGGACGAAAATGACCTAAATGTTCATCCAATGACACAAATGAACTTATTGGATGCACAAGATTGGTTAAAAACCCTAATTGGACAAGAATAAGACTAGGGAGGACGAAAATGACCTAAATGTTCATCCAATGACACAAATGAACTTTTTGGATGCACAAGATTGGTTAAAAACCCTAATTGGACAAGAATAAGCATAGGGAGGACGAAAATGACCTAAATGTTCATCCAATGACACAAATGAACTTTTTGGATGCACAAGATTGGTTAAAAACCCTAATTAGACAAGAATAAGCCTAGGGAGGACGAAAATGACCTAAATGTTCATTCCATGACACAAATGAACTTATTGGATGCACAATATTGGTTAAAAACCCTAATTGGGCAAGAATAAGCCTAGGGAGTACGAAAATGACCTAAATGTTCATCCGATGACACAAACACACCTATTGGATGCACAAGATTGCATATAAACCCTAATTGGACATGAATAAGACTAGGGAGGACGAAAATGACCTAAATGTTCCTCCAATGACACAAACACACCTATTGGATGCACAAGATTGCATAAAAACCCTAATTGGACAAGAATAAGACTAGGGAGGACGAAAATGACCTAAATGTTCATCCAATGACACAAATGAACTTATTGGATGCACAAGATTGGTTAAAAACCCTAATTGGACAAGAATAAGACTAGGGAGGACGAAAATGACCTAAATGTTCCTCCAATGACACAAACACACCTATTGGATGAACAAGATTGCATAAGAACCCTAATTGGACAAGAATAAGACTAGGGAGGACGAAAATGACCTAAATGTTCCTCCAATGACACAAATGAACTTATTGTATGCACAAGATTGGTTAAAAACCCTAATTGGACAAGAATAAGACTAGGGAGGACGAAAATGACCTAAATGTTCCTCCAATGACACAAACACACCTATTGGATGCACAAGATTGCCTAAAACCCTAATTGGACAAGAATAAGACTAGGGAGGACGAAAATGACCTAAATGTTCATCCAATGACACAAATGAACTTATTGGATGCACAAGATTGGTTAAAAACCCTAATTGGACAAGAATAAGACTAGGGAGGACGAAAATGACCTAAATGTTCATCCAATGACACAAATGAACTTATTGGATGCACAAGATTGGTTAAAAACCCTAATTGGACAAGAAAAAGCCTAGGGAGGACGAAAATGACCTAAATGTTCATCCAATGACACAAATAAACTTATTGGATGCACAAGATTGGTTAAAAACCCTAATTGGACAAGAATAAGCCTAGGGAGGACGAAAATGACCTAAATGTTCCTCCAATGACACAAATGAACTTATTGGATGCACAAGATTGGTTAAAAACCCTACTTGGACAAGAATAAGCCTAGGGAGGACGAAAATGACCTAAATGTTCGTCCAATGACACAAACACACCTATTGGATGCACAAGATTGCATAAAAACCCTAATTGGACAAGAATAAGACTAGGGAGGACGAAAATGACCTAAATGTTCCTCCAATGACACAAACACACCTATTGGATGAACAAGATTGCATAAAAACCCTAATTCGACAAGAATAAGACTAGGGAGGACGAAAATGACCTAAATGTTCCTCCAATGACACAAACACACCTATTGGATGCACAAGATTGCATAAAAACCCTAATTGGACAAGAATAAGACTAGGGAGGACGAAAATGACCTAAATGTTCATCCAATGACACAAATGAACTTATTGTATGCACAAGATTGGTTAAAAACCCTAATTGGCAAGAATAAGCATAGGGAGGTCGAAAATTACCTAAATGTTTATCCAATGACACAAACACACATATTGGATGCACAAGATTGCTTAAAACCCTAATTGGACAAGAATAAGCCTAGGGAGGACGTAAATGACCTAAATGTTCATCCAATGATACAAATGAACTTATTGGATGCACAAGATTGGATAAAAACCCTAATTGGACAAGAATAAGCATAGGGAGGACGAAAATGACCTAAATGTTCATCCAATGACACAAATGAACTTATTGGATGCACAAGATTGGTTAAAAACCCTAATTGGACAAGAATAAGCCTAGGGAGGACGAAAATGACCTAAATGTTCATCCAATGACACAAAGACACCTATTGGATGCACAAGATTGGTTAAAAACCCTAATTGGACAAGAATAAGACTAGGGAGGACGAAAATGACCTAAATGTTCATCCAATGACACAAATGAACTTATTGTATGCACAAGATTGGTTAAAAACCCTAATTGGACAAGAAACAGCATAGGGAGGACGAAAATGACCTAAATGTTCATCCAATGACACAAATGAACTTTTTGGATGCACAAGATTGGTTAAAAACCCTAATTGGACAAGAATAAGCCTAGGGAGGACGAAAATGACCTAAATGTTCATCCCATGACACAAATGAACTTATTGGATGCACAAGATTGGTTGAAAACCCTAATTGGACAAGAATAAGCATAGGGAGGACGAAAATGACCTAAATGTTCATCCAATGACACAAATGAACTTATTGTATGCACAAGATTGGTTAAAAACCCTAATTGAACAAGAATAAGCCTAGGGAGGACGAAAATGACCTAAATGTTCGTCCAATGACACAAACACACCTATTGGATGCACAAGATTGCATAAAATCCCTAATTGGACAAGAATAAGACTAGGGAGGACGAAAATGACCTAAATGTTCCTCCAATGACACAAACACACCTATTGGATACACAAGATTGCATAAAAACCCTAATTGGACAAGAATAAGCCTAGGGAGGACGAAAATGACCTAAATGTTCATCCAATGACACAAATGAACTTATTGGATGCACAAGATTGGTTAAAAACCCTAATTGGAAAAGAATAAGCCTAGGGAGGACGAAAATGACCTAAATTTTAATCCAATGACACAAACACACATATTGGATGCACAAGATTGCTTAAAACCCTAATTGGACAAGAATAAGACTAGGGAGGACTAAAATGACCTAAATGTTCATCCAATGACACAAATGAACTTATTGGATGCACAAGATTGGTTAAAAACCCTAATTGGACAAGAATAAGCCTAGGGAGGACGAAAATGACCTAAATGTTCATCCAATGACACAAATGAACTTATTGGATGCACAAAATTGGTTAAAAACCCTAATTGGACAAGAATAAGCCTAGGGAGGACGAAAATGACCTAAATGTTCGTCCAATGACACAAACACACCTATTGGATGCACAAGATTGCATAAAAGCCCTAATTGGACAAGAAAAAGACTAGGGAGGACGAAAATAACATAAATGATCATCCAATGACACAAATGAACTTATTGGATGTACAAGATTGGTTAAAAACCCTAATTGGACAAGAATAAGCATAGGGAGGACGAAAATGACCTAAATGTTCATCCAATGACACAAACACACATATTGGATGCACAACATTGCTTAAAACCCTAATTGGACAAGAATAAGGCTAGGGAGGACGAAAATGACCTAAATGTTCATCCAATGACACAAATGAACTTATTGATTGCACAAGATTGGTTTAAAACCCTAATTGGACAAGAATAAGCCTAGGGAGGACGAAAATGACCTAAATGTTCGTCCAATGACACAAACACACCTATTGGGTGCACAAGATTGCATAAAAACCCTAATTGGACAAGAATAAGACTAGGGAGGACGAAAATGACCTAAAGGTTCCTCCAATGACACAAACACACCTATTGGATGCACAAGATTGCATAAAAACCCTAATTGGACAAGAATAAGACTAGGGAGGACGAAAATGACCTAAATGTTCATCCAATGACACAAATGAACTTATTGTATGCACAAGATTGGTTAAAAACCCTAATTGGACAAGAATAAGCATAGGGAGGACGAAAATGACCTAAATGTTCATCCAATGACACAAACACACATATTGGATGCACAAGATTGCTTAAAACCCTAATTGGACAAGAATAAGACTAGGGAGGACGAAAATGACCTAAATGTTCATCCAATGACACAAATGAACTTATTGGATGCACAAGATTTGTTAAAAACCCTAATTGGACAAGAATAAGCCTAGGGAGGAAGAAAATGACCTAAATGTTCATCCAATGACACAAACACACCTATTGGATGCACAAGATTGGTTAAAAACCCTAATTGGACAAGAATAAGACTAGGGAGGACGAAAATGACCTAAATGTTCCTCCAATGACACAAACACACCTATTGGATGCACAAGATTGCATAAAAACCCTAATTGGACAAGAATAAGACTAGGGAGGACGAAAATGACCTAAATGTTCATCCAATGACACAAATGATCTTATTGTATGCACAAGATTGGTTAAAAAGCCTAATTGGACAAGAATAATCCTAGGGAGGTAGAAAATGACCTAAATGTTCAACCAATGACACAAATGAACTTATTGGATGCACAAGATTGATTAAAAACACTAATTGGACAAGAATAAGCCTAGGGAGGAAGAAAATGACCAAAATGTTCAACCAATGACACAAATGAACTTATTGGATGCACAAGGATGGTTAAAAACCCTAATTGGACAAGAATAAGCCTAGGGAGGACGAAAATCACCTAAATGTTCATCCAATGACACAAATGAACTTATTGGATGCACAAGATTGGTTAAAAACCCTAATTGGACAAGAATATGAATAGGGAGGACGAAAATGACCTAAATGTTCGTCTAATGACACAAACACACCTATTGGAAGCACAAGATTGCATAAAATCCCTAATTGGACAAGAATATGACTAGGGAGGACGAAAATGACCTAAATGTTCCTCCAATAACACAAACACACCTATTGGATGTTCATCCAATGACCTAAATGTTCATCCAATGACACAAATGAACTTATTGTATGCACAAGATTGGTTAAAAACCCTAATTGGACAAGAATAAGCACAAGGAGGACGAAAATGACCTAAATGTTCATCCAATGACACAAACACACATATTGTATGCACAAGATTGCTTAAAACCCTAATTGGACAAGAATAAGACTAGGGAGGACGAAAATGACCTAAATGTTCATCCAATGACACAAATGAACTTATTGGATGCACAAGATTGGTTAAAAACCCTAATTGGACAAGAATAAGACTAGGGAGGACGAAAATGACCTAAATGTTCATCCAATGACACAAATGAACTTATTGTATGCACAAGATTGGTTAAAAACCCTAATTGGACAAGAAACAGCATATGGAGGACGAAAATGACCTAAATGTTCATCCAATGACACAAATGAACTTTTTGGATTCACAAGATTGGTTAAAAACCCTAATTGGACAAGAATAAGCCTAGGGAGGACGAAAATGACCTAAATGTTCATCCCATGACACAAATGAACTTATTGGATGCACAAGATTGGTTGAAAACCCTAATTGGACAAGAATAAGCCTAGGGAGGACGAAAATGACCTAAATGTTCATCCAATGACACAAATGAACTTATTGTATGCACAAGATTGGTTAAAACCCCTAATTGGACAAGAATAAGCATAGGGAGGACGAAAAT
>JBBPBR010000354.1:1165156-1211659 GCA_037974775.1 Cicer pinnatifidum
ATGACACAAATGAACTTATTGGATGCACAAGATTGGTTGAAAACCCTAATTGGACAAGAATAAGCATAGGGAGGACGAAAATGACCTAAATGTTCATCCAATGACACAAATGAACTTATTGTATGCACAAGATTGGTTAAAAACCCTAATTGAACAAGAATAAGCCTAGGGAGGACGAAAATGACCTAAATGTTCGTCCAATGACACAAACACACCTATTGGATGCACAAGATTGCATAAAATCCCTAATTGGACAAGAATAAGACTAGGGAGGACGAAAATGACCTAAATGTTCCTCCAATGACACAAACACACCTATTGGATGCACAAGATTGCATAAAAACCCTAATTGGACAAGAATAAGACTAGGGAGGACGAAAATCACCTAAATGTTCATCCAATGACACAAATGAACTTATTGTATGCACATGATTGGTTAAAAACCCTAATTGGACAAGAATAAGCATAGGGAGGACGAAAATGACCTTAATGTTCATCCAATGAGACAAACACACATATTGGATGCACAAGATTGCTTAAAACCCTAATTGGACAAGAATAAGACTAGGGAGGACGAAAATGACCTAAATGTTCATCCAATGACACAAATGAACTTATTGGATGCACAAGATTGGTTAAAAACCCTAATTGGACAAGAATAAGCCTAGGGAGGACGAAAATGACCTAAATGTTCATCCAATGACACCAATGAACTTATTGGATGCACAAGATTGGTTAAAAACCCTAATTGGACAAGAATAAGCCTAGGGAGGACGAAAATGACCAAAATGTTCATCCAATGAAACAAATGAACTTATTGGATGCACAAGATTGGTTAAAAACCCTAATTGGACAAGAATAAGGTTAGGGAGGACGAAAATGACCTAAATGTTCGTCCAATGACACAAACACACCTATTGGATGCACAAGATTGCATAAAATCCCTAATTGGACAAGAATAAGACTAGGGAGGACGAAAATGACCTAAATGTTCCTCCAATGACACAAACACACCTATTGGATACACAAGATTGCATAAAAACCCTAATTGGACAAGAATAAGACTAGGGAGGACGAAAATGACCTAAATGTTCATCCAATGACACAAATGAACTTATTGTATGCACAAGATTGGTTAAAAAACCCTAATTGGACAAGAATAAGCATAGGGAGGACGAAAATTACCTAAATGTTCATCCAATTACACAAACACACATATTGGACGCACAAGATTGCTTAAAACCCTAATTGGACAAGAATAAGCCTAGGGAGGACGAAAATGACCTAAATGTTCCTCCAATGACACAAACACACCTATTGGATGCACAAGATTGCATAAAAACCCTAATTGGACAAGAATAAGACTAGGGAGGACGAAAATGACCTAAATGTTCATCCAATGACAAAAATGAACTTATTGGATGCACAAGATTGGTTAAAAACCCTAATTGGACAAGAATAAGCCTAGAGAGGACGAAAATGACCTAAATGTTCGTCCTATGACACAAACACACCTATTGGATACACAAGATTGCATAAAAACCCTAATTGGACAAGAATAAGACTAGGGAGGACGAAAATGACCTAAATATTCATCCAATGACACAAATGAACTTATTGGATGCACAAGATTGGTTAAAAACCCTAATTGGACAAGAATAAGCGTAGGGAGGACGAAAATGACCTAAATGTTCATCCAATGACACAAACACACCTATTGGATGCACAAGATTGGTTAAAAACCCTAATTGGACAAGATTAAGCCTAGGGAGGACGAAAATGACGTAAATGTTCATCCAATGACACAAATGAACTTATTGGATGCACAAGATTGCTTAAAAACCCTAATTGGACAAGAATAAGCCTAGGGAGGACGAAAATGACCTAAATGTTCATCCAATGACACAAATACACCTATTGGATGCACAAGATTGGTTAAAAACCCTAATTGGACAAGAATAAGCCTAGGGAGGACGAAAATGACCTAAATGTTCATCCAATGACACTAATACACCTATTGGATGCACAAGATTGGTTAAAAACCCTAATTGGACAAGAATAAGCATAGGGAGGACGAAAATGACCTAAATGTTCATCAAGTGACACAAATGAACTTATTGGATGCACAAGATTGCTTAAAAACCCTAATTGGACAAGAATAAGCCTAGGGAGGACGAAAATGACCTAAATGTTCATCCAATGACACAAATACACCTATTGGATGCACAAGATTGGTTAAAAACCCTAATTGGACAAGAATAAGCCTAGGGAGGACGAAAATGACCTAAATGTTCATCCAATGACACAAATACACCTATTGGATGCACAAGATTGGTTAAAAACCCTAATTGGACAAGAATATGCCTAGGGAGGACGAAAATGACCTAAATGTTCATCCAATGACACAAATGAACTTATTGGATGCACAAGATTGGTTAAAAACCCTAATTGGACAAGAATAAGCCTAGGGAGGACGAAAATGACCTAAATGTTCATCCAATGACACAAGTACACCTATTCGATGCACAAGATTGGTTAGAAACCCTAATTGGACAAGAATAAGCCTATGGAGGACGAAAATGACCTAAATGTTCATCCAATGACACAAACACACCTATTGGATGCACAAGATTGGTTAAAAACCCTAATTGGACAAGAATAAGCCTAGGGTGGACGAAAATGACCTAAATATTTATCCAATGACACAAATGAACTTATTGGATGCACAAGATTGGTTAAAAACCCTAATTGGACAAGAATAAGCCTAGGGAGGACGAAAATGACCTAAATGTTCATCCAATGACACAAACACACCTATTGAATGCACAAGATTGGTTAAAAACCCTAATTGGACAAGAATAAGCCTAGGGAGGACGAAAATGACCTAAATGTTCGTCCAATGACACAAACACACCTATTGGATGCACAAGATTGCATAAAAACCCTAATTGGACAAGAATAAGCCTAGGGAGGACGAAAATGACCTAAATGTTCGTCCAATGACACAAACACACCTATTGGGTGCACAAGATTGCATAAAAACCCTAATTGGACAAGAATAAGACTAGGGAGGACGAAAATGACCTAAATGTTCCTCCAATGACACAAACACACCTATTGGATGCACAAGATTGCATAAAAACCCTAATTGGACAAGAATAAGACTAGGGAGGACGAAAATGACCTAAATGTTCCTCCAATGACACAAACACACCTATTGGATGCACAAGATTGCATAAAAACCCTAATTGGACAAGAATAAGACTAGGGAGGACGAAAATGACCTAAATGTTCATCCAATGACACAAACGAACTTATTGGATGCAAAAGATTGGATAAAAACTCTAATTGGACAAGAATAAGCCTAGGGAGGACGAAAATGACCTAAATGTTCATCCAATGACACAAATGAACTTATTGGATGCACAAGATTGGTTAAAAACCCTAATTGGACAAGAATAAGCCTAGGGAGGACGTAAATGACCTAAATGTTCACCAATGACACAAATGAACTTATTGGATGCACAAGATTGGTTAAAAACCCTAATTGGACAAGAATAAGCATAGGGAGGACGAAAATGACCTAAATGTTCATCCAATGACACAAACACACATATTGGATGCACAAGATTGCTTAAAACCCTAATTGGACAAGAATAAAACTAGGGATGACGAAAATGACCTAAATGTTCATCCAATGACACAAATGAACTTATTGTATGCACAAGATTGGTTAAAAACCCTAATTGGACAAGAATAAGCTTAGGGAGGACGAAAATGACCTAAATGTTCGTCCAATGACACAAACACACCTATTGGATGCACAAGATTGCATAAAAACCCTAATTGGACAAGAATAAGACTAGGGAGGACGAAAATGACATAAATGTTCGTCCAATGACACAAACACACCTATTGGATGCACAAGATTGCATAAAAACCCTAATTGGACAAGAATAAGACTAGGGAGGACGAAAATGACCTAAATGTTCCTCCAATGACACAAACACACCTATTGGATGCACAAGACTGCATAAAAACCCTAATTTGACAAGAATAAGACTAGGGAGGACGAAAACGACTTAAATGTTCCTCCAATGACACAAACACACCTATTTGATGCACAAGATTGCATAAAAACCCTAATTGGACAAGAATAAGACTAGGGAGGACGTAAATGACCTAAATGTTCCACCAATGACACAAATGAACTTATTGGATGCACAAGGTTGGTTAAAAACCCTAATTGGACAAGAATAAGACTAGGGAGGACGAAAATGACCTAAATGTTCATCCAATGACACAAATGAACTTATTGGATGCACAAGATTGGTTTAAAAACCCTAATTGGACAAGAATAAGCCTAGGGAGGACGTAAATGACCTAAATGTTCATCCAATGACACAAATGAACTTATTGGATGCACAAGATTGGTTAAAAACCCTAATTGGACAAGAATAAGCATAGGGAGGACGAAAATGACCTAAATGTTCATCCAATGACACAAACACACATATTGGATGCACAAGATTGCTTAAAACCCTAATTGGACAAGAATAAGACTAGGGGGGACGAAAATGACCTAAATGTTCATCCAATGACACAAATGAACTTATTGGATGCACAAGATTGGTTAAAAACCCTAATTGGAAAAGAATAAGCATAGGGAGGACGAAAATGACCTAAATGTTCATCCAATGACACAAATGAACTTATTGGATGCACAAGATTGGTTAAAAACCCTAATTGGACAAGAATAAGACTAGGGAGGACGAAAATGACCTAAATGTTCCTCCAATGACACAAACACACCTATTGGATGCACAAGATTGCATAAAAACCCTAATTCGACAAGAATAAGACTAGGGAGGACGAAAATGACCTAAATGTTCCTCCAATGACACAAACACACCTATTGGATGCACAAGATTGCATAAAAACCCTAATTGGACAAGAATAAGACTACGGAGGACGAAAATGACCTAAATGTTCATCCAATGACACAAATGAACTCATTGTATGCACAAGATTGGTTAAAAACCCTAATTGGACAAGAATAAGCATAGGGAGGTCGAAAATTACCTAAATGTTCATCCAATGACACAAACACACATATTGGATGCTCAAGATTGCTTAAAACCCTAATTGGACAAGAATAAGACTAGGGATGACGAAAATGACCTAAATGTTCATCCAATGACACAAATGAACTTATTGGATGCACAAGATTGGTTAAAAACCCTAATTGGACAAGAATAAGACTAGGGAGGACGAAAATGACCTAAATGTTCATCCAATGACACAAATGAACTTATTGTATGCACAAGATTGGTTAAAAACCCTAATTGGACAAGAAACAGCATAGGGAGGACGAAAATGACCTAAATGTTCATCCAATGACACAAATGAACTTTTTGGATGCACAAGATTGGTTAAAAACCCTAATTGGACAAGAATAAGCCTAGGGAGGACGAAAATGACCTAAATGTTCATCCCATGACACAAATGAACTTATTGGATGCACAAGATTGGTTGAAAACCCTAATTGGACAAGAATAAGCCTAAGGAGGACGAAAATGACCTAAATGTTCATCCCATGACACAAATGAACTTATTGGATGCACAAGATTGGTTGAAAACCCTAATTGGACAAGAATAAGCCTAGGGAGGACGAAAATGACCTAAATGTTCATCCAATGACACAAATGAACTTATTGTATGCACAAGATTGGTTAAAAACCCTAATTGGACAAGAATAAGCATAGGGAGGACGAAAATGACCTAAATGTTCATCCAATGACACAAATGAACTTTTTGGATGCACAAGATTGGTTAAAAACCCTATATGGACAAGAATAAGCCTAGGGAGGACGAAAATGACCTAAATGTTCATCCCATGACACAAATGAACTTATTGTATGCACAAGATTGGTTAAAAACCCTAATTGAACAAGAATAAGCCTAGGGAGGACGAAAATGACCTAAATGTTCGTCCAATGACACAAACACACCTATTGGATGCACAAGATTGCATAATATCCCTAATTGGACAAGAATAAGACTAGGGAGGACGAAAATGACCTAAATGTTCCTCCAATGACACAAACACACCTATTGGATGCACAAGATTGCATAAAAACCCTAATTGGACAAGAATAAGACTAGGGAGGACGAAAATGACCTAAATGTTCATCCAATGACGCAAATGAACTTATTGGATGCACAAGATTGGTTAAAAACCCTAATTGGACAAGAATAAGCCTAGGGAGGACGAAAATGACCTAAATGTTCGTCCAATGGCACAAACACACCTATTGGATGCACAAGATTGCATAAAAACCCTAATTGGACAAGAATAAGCCTAGGGAGGACAAAAATGACCTAAATGTTCATCCAATGACACAAATGAACTTATTGGATGCACAAGATTGGTTAAAAACCCTAATTGGACAAGAATAAGCCTAAGGAGGACGAAAATGACCTAAATGTTCGTCCAATGACACAAATGAACTTATTGGATGCACAAGATTGTTTAAAAACCCTAATTGGACAAGAATAAGCCTAGGGAGGACGAAAATGACCTAAATGTTCATCAAATGACACAAATGAACTTATTGGATGCACAAGATTGGTTAAAAACCCTAATTGGACAAGAATAAGCATAGGGAGGACGAAAATGACCTAAATGTTCATCCAATGACACAAACACACATATTGGATGCACAAGATTGCTTAAAACCCTAATCGGAAAAGAATAAGACTAGGGATGACGAAAATGACCTAAATGTTCATCCAATGACACAAACACACATATTGGATGCACAAGATTGCTTAAAACCCTAATTGGACAAGAATAAGACTAGGGAGGACGAAAATGACCTAAATGTTCCTCCAATGACACAAATGAACTTATTGGATGCACAAGATTGGTTAAAAACCCTAATTGGACAAGAATAAGTTTAGGAAGGACGAAAATGACCTAAATGTTCGTCCAATGACACAAACACACCTATTGGATGCACAAGATTGCATAAAAACCCTAATTGGACAAGAATAAGACTAGGGAGGACGAAAATGACCTAAATGTTCCTCCAATGACACAAACACACCTATTGGATGCACAAGATTGCATAAAAATCCTAATTCGACAAGAATAAGACTAGGGAGGACGAAAATGACCTAAATGTTCATCCAATGACACAAATGAACTTATTGGATGCACGAGATTGGTTAAAAACCCTAATTGGACAATAATAAGCGTAGGGAGGACGAAAATTACCTAAATGTTTGTCCAATGACACAAACACACATATTGGATGCACAAGATTGCTTAAAACCCTAATTGGACAAGAATAAGACTAGGGAGGACGAAAATGACCTAAATGTTCATCCAATGACACAAATGAACTTATTGGATGCACAAGATTGGTTAAAAACCCTAATTGGACAAGAATAAGCCTAGGGAGGACGAAAATGACCTAAATGTTCCTCCAATGACACAAACACACCTATTGGATGCACAAGGTTGCATAAAAACCCTAATTCGACAAGAATAAGACTAGGGAGGACGAAAATGACCTAAATGTTCCTCCAATGACACAAACACACCTATTGGATGCACAAGATTGCATAAAAACCCTAATTGGACAAGAATAAGACTAGGGAGGACGAAAATGACCTAAATGTTCATCCAATGACACAAATGAACTTATTGTATGCACAAGATTGGTTAGAAACCCTAATTGGACAAGAATAAGCATAGGGAGGACGAAAATTACCTAAATGTTCATCCAATGACACAAACACACATATTGGATGCACAAGATTGCTTAAAACCCTAATTGGACAAGAATAAGACTAGGGAGGACGAAAATGACCTAAATGTTCATCGAATGACACAAATGAACTTATTGGATGCACAAGATTGGTTAAAAACCCTAATTGGACAAGAATAAGCCTAGGGAGGACGAAAATGACCTAAAATTTCGTCCAATGACACAAACACACCTATTGGATGCACAAGACTGCATAAAAACCTTAATTGGACAAGAATAAGACTAGGGAGGACGAAAATGACCTAAATGTTCCTCCAATGACACAAACACACCTATTGGATGCACAAGATTGCATAAAAACCCTAATTGGACAAGAATAAGACTAGGGAGGACGAAAATGACCTAAATGTTCATCCAATGACACAAATGAACTTATTGTATGCACAAGATTGGATAAAAACCCTAATTGGACAAGAATAAGCATAGGGAGGACGAAAATGACCTAAATGTTCATCCAATGACACAAACACACATATTGGATGCACAAGATTGCTTAAAACCCTAAATGGACAAGAATAAGACTAGGGATGACGAAAATGACCTAAATGTTCATCCAATGACACAAATGAACTTATTGGATGCACAAGATTGGTTAAAAACCCTAATTGGACAAGAATAAGCCTAGGGAGGACGAAAATGAACTAAATGTTCGTCCAATGACACAAACACACCTATTGGATGCACAAGATTGCATAAAATCCCTAATTGGACAAGAATAAGACTAGGGAGGACGAAAATGACCTAAATGTTCCTCCAATGACACAAACACACCTATTGGATGCACAAGATTGCATAAAAACCCTAATTGGACAAGAATAAGATTAGGGAGGACGAAAATGACCTAAATGTTCATCCAATGACACAAATGAACTTATTGGATGCACAAGATTGGTTAAAAACCCTAATTGGACAAGAATAAGCCTAGGGAGAACGAAAATGACCTAAATGTTCCTCCAATGACACAAATGAACTTATTGGATGCACAAGATTGGTTAAAAACCCTAATTGGACAAGAATAAGCCTAGGGAGGACGAAAATGACCTAAATGTTCATCCAATGACACAAATGAACTTATTGTATGCACAAGATTGGTTAAAAAACCCTAATTGGACAAGAATAAGCATAGGGAGGACGAAAATTACCTAAATGTTCATCCAATTACACAAACACACTTATTGGACGCACAAGATTGCTTAAAACCCAAATTGGACAAGAATAAGCCTAGGGAGGACGAAAATGACCTAAATGTTCGTCCAATGACACAAACACACCTATTGGATGCACAAGATTGCATAAAAACCCTAATTGGACAAGAATAAGCCTAGGGAGGACGAAAATGACCTAAATGTTCATCCAATGACACAAATGAACTTATTGGATGCACAAGATTGGTTAAAAACCCTAATTTGACAAGAATAAACCTAGGGAGGAAGAAAATGACCTAAATGTTCATCCAATGACACAAATGAACTTATTGGATGCACAAGATTGCTTAAAAACCCTAATTGGACAAGAATAAGCCTAGGGAGGACGAAAATGACCTAAATGTTCATCCAATGACGCAAATGAACTTATTGGATTCACAAGATTGGTTAAAAACCCTAATTGGACAAGAATAAGCCTTGGGAGGACGAAAATGACCTAAAAGTTCATCCAATGACACAAATGAACTTATCGGATGCACAAGATTGGTTAAAAACCCTAATTGGACAAGAATAAGCCTAGGGTGGACGAAAATGACCTAAATGATCATCCAATGACACAAACACACCTATTGGATGCACAAGATTGGTTAAAAACCCTAATTGGACAAGAATATGCCTAGGGACGACGAAAATGACCTAAATGTTCATCCAATGACACAAATGAACTCATTGGATGCACAAGATTGGTTAAAAACCCTAACTGGACAAGAATAAGCCTAGGGAGGACGAAAATGACTTAAATCTTAATCCAATGACACAAATGAACTTATTGGATGCACAAGATTGCTTAAAACCCTAATTGGATAAGAATAAGACTTGGGAGGACGAAAATGACCTAAATGTTCATCAAATGACACAAACACACCTATTGGATGCACAAGATTGGCTTAAAACCCTAATTGGACAAGAATAAGACTAAGGAGGACAAAAATGACCTAAATGTTCATCCAATGACACAAACACACCTATTGGATGCACAAGATTGGTTAAAAACCCTAATTGGACAACAATAAGCCTAGGGAGGATGAAAATGACCTAAATGTTCATCTAATGACACAAACGTACCTATTGGATGCACAAGATTGGTTAAAAACCATAATTGCACAAAACTAAGCCTAGTGAGGACGAAAATAACCTAAATGTTCATCCAATGACACAAATGAACTTATTGGATGCACAAGATTGCTTAAATCCCTAGTTGGACAAGAATAAGACTAGGGAGGACGAAAATGACCTAAATGTTCATCCAATGACACAAACACACCTATTGGATGCACAAGATTGGTTAGAAACCCTAATTGATCAAGAATAAGCGTATGGAGGACGAAAATGACCTAAATGTTTATCCAATGAAACAAATGAACTTATTGGATTCACAAGATTGCTTAAAAACCCTAATTGGACAAGAATAAGCCTAGGGAGGACGAAAATGACCTAAATGTTCATCCAATGACACAAATGAACTTATTGGATGCACAAGATTGGTTAAAAACCCTAATTGGACAAGAAAAAGCCTAGGGAGGACGAAAATGACCTAAATGTTCGTCCAATGACACAAACACACCTATTGGATGCACAAGATTGCATAAAATCCCTAATTGGACAAGAATAAGACTAGGGAGGACGAAAATGACCTAAATGTTCCTCCAATGACACAAACACACCTATTGGATGCACAAGATTGCATAAAAACCCTAATTGGACAAGAATAAGACTAGGGAGGACGAAAATGACCTAAATGTCCATCCAATGATGCAAATGAACTTATTGGATGCACAAGATTGGTTAAAAACCCTAATTGGACAAGAATAAGCCTAGGGAGGACGAAAATGACCTAAATGTTCGTCCAATGGCACAAACACACCTATTGGATGCACAAGATTGCATAAAAACCCTAATTGGACAAGAATAAGCCTAGGGAGGACAAAAATGACCTAAATGTTCATCCAATGACACAAATGAACTTATTGGATGCACAAGATTGGTTAAAAACGCTAATTGGACAAGAATAAGCCTAGGGAGGACGAAAATGACTTAAATGTTCATCCAATGACACAAATGAACTTTTTGGATGCACAAGATTGGTTAAAAACCCTAATTGGACAAGAATAAGCCTAGGGAGGACGAAAATGACCTAAATGTTCATCCCATGACACAAATGAACTTATTGGATGCACAAGATTGGTTGAAAACCCTAATTGGACAAGAATAAGCCTAAGGAGGACGAAAATGACCTAAATGTTCATCCCATGACACAAATGAACTTATTGGATGCACAAGATTGGTTGAAAACCCTAATTGGACAAGAATAAGCCTAGGGAGGACAAAAATGACCTAAATGTTCATCCAATGACACAAATGAACTTATTGTATGCACAAGATTGGTTAAAAACCCTAATTGAACAAGAATAAGCCTAGGGAGGACGAAAATGACCTAAATGTTCGTCCAATGACACAAACACACCTATTGGATGCACAAGATTGCATAAAATCCCTAATTGGACAAGAATAAGACTAGGGAGGACGAAAATGACCTAAATGTTCCTCCAATGACACAAACACACCTATTGGATGCACAAGATTGCATAAAAACCCTAATTGGACAAGAATAAGACTAGGGAGGACGAAAATGACCTAAATGTTCATCCAATGACACAAATGAACTTATTGTATGCACAAGATTGGTTAAAAAACCCTAATTGGACAAGAATAAGCATAGGGAGCACAAAAATTACCTAAATGTTCATCCAATTACACAAACACACATATTGGACGCACAAGATTTCTTAAAACCCTAATTAGACAAGAATAAGCCTAGGGAGGACGAAAATGACCTAAATGTTCGTCCAATGACACAAACACACCTATTGGATGCACAAGATTGCATAAAAACCCTAATTGGACAAGAATTAGACTAGGGAGGACGAAAATGACCTAAATGTTCCTCCAATGACACAAATGAACTTATTGGATGCACAACGCTGGTTAAAAACCCTAATTGGACAAGAATAAGTCTAGGGAGGACGAAAATGACCTAAATGTTCGTCCAATGACACAAACACACCTATTGGATGCACAAGATTGCATAAAAACCCTAATTGGACAAGAATAAGACTAGGGAGGACAAAAATGACCTAAATGTTCATCCAATGAAACAAATGAACTTATTGGATGCACAAGATTGGTTAAAACCCTAATTGGACAAGAATAAGACTAGGGAGGACGAAAATGACCTAAATGTTCATCCAATGACACAAACACACATATTGGATGCAAAAGATTGCTTAAAACCCTAATTGGACAAGAATAAGACTAGGGAGGACGAAAATGACCTAAATGTTCATCCAATGACACAAATGAACTTATTGGATGCACAAGATTGGTTAAAAACCCTAATTGGACAAGAATAAGACTAGAGAGGACGAAAATGACCTAAATGTTCGTCCAATGACACAAACACACCTATTGGATGCACAAGTTTGCATAAAATCCCTAATTGGACAAGAATAAGACTAGGGAGGACGAAAATGACCTAAATGTTCCTCCAATGACACAAACACACCTATTGGATGCACAAGATTGCATAAAAACCCTAATTGGACAAGAATAAGACTAGGGAGGACGAAAATGACCTAAATGTTCAACCAATGACACAAATGAACTTATTGGGTGCACAAGATTGGTTAAAAACCCTAATTGGACAAGAATAAGCCTAGGGAGGACGAAAATGACCTAAATGTTCGTCCAATGACACAAATGAACTTATTGGAAGCACAAGATTGGTTAAAACCCCTAATTGGACAAGAATAAGCCTAGGGAGGACGAAAATGACCTAAATGTTCGTCCAATGACACAAACACACCTATTGGATGCACAAGATTGCATAAAATCCCTAATTGGACAAGAATAAGACTAGGGAGGACGAAAATGACCTAAATGTTCCTCCAATGACACAAACACACCTATTGGATGCACAAGATTGCATAAAATCCCTAACTGGACAAGAATAAGACTAGGGAGGACGAAAATTACCTAAATGTTCCTCCAATGACACAAACCCACCTATTGGATGCACAAGATTGCATAAAAACCCTAATTGGACAACAATAAGACTAGGGAGGACGAAAATGACCTAAATGTTCATCCAATGACACAAATGAACTTATTGGATGCACAAGATTGCATAAAAACCCTAATTGGACAAGAATAAGACTAGGGAGGACGAAAATGACCTAAATGTTCCTCCAATGACACAAACACACCTATTGGATGCACAAGATTGCATAAAAACCCTAATTGGACAAGAATAAGACTAGGGAGGACGAAAATGACCTAAATGTTCAGCCAATGACACAAATGAACTTATTGGATGCACAAGATTGGTTAAAAACCCTAATTGGACAAGAATAAGCCTAGGGAGGACGAAAATGACCTAAATGTTCGTCCAATGACACAAACACACCTATTGGATGCACAAGATTGCATAGATACCCTAATTGGACAAGAATAAGACTAGGGAGGACGAAAATGACCTAAATGTTCCTCCAATGACACAAACACACCTATTGGATGCACAAGATTGCATAAAAACCCTAATTGGACAAGAATAAGACTAGGGAGGACGAAAATGACCTAAATGTTCATCCAATGACACAAATGAACTTATTGGATGCACAAGATTGGTTAAAAACCCTAATTGGACAAGAATAAGCAGAGGGAGGACGAAAATGACCTAAACGTTCATCCAATGACACAAACCCACATATTGGATGCACAAGATTGCTTAAAACCCTAATTGGACAAGAATAAGACTAGGGAGGACGAAAATGACCTAAATGTTCATCCAATGACACAAACACACCTATTGGATGCACAAGATTGGTTAAAAACCCTAATTGCACAAAACTAAGCCTAGTGAGGACGAAAATAACCTAAATGTTCATCCAATGACACAAATGAACTTATTGGATGCACAAGATTGCTTAAATCCCTAGTTGGACAAGAATAAGACTAGGGAGGACGAAAATGACCTAAATGTTCATCCAATGACACAAACACACCTATTGGATGCACAAGATTGGTTAGAAACCCTAATTGATCAAGAATAAGCGTATGGAGGACGAAAATGACCTAAATGTTTATCCAATGAAACAAATGAACTTATTGGATTCACAAGATTGCTTAAAAACCCTAATTGGACAAGAATAAGCCTAGGGAGGACGAAAATGACCTAAATGTTCATCCAATGACACAAATGAACTTATTGGATGCACAAGATTGGTTAAAAACCCTAATTGGACAAGAAAAAGCCTAGGGAGGACGAAAATGACCTAAATGTTCGTCCAATGACACAAACACACCTATTGGATGCACAAGATTGCATAAAATCCCTAATTGGACAAGAATAAGACTAGGGAGGACGAAAATGACCTAAATGTTCCTCCAATGACACAAACACACCTATTGGATGCACAAGATTGCATAAAAACCCTAATTGGACAAGAATAAGACTAGGGAGGACGAAAATGACCTAAATGTTCATCCAATCACACAAACACACCTATTGGATGCACAAGATTGCTTAAAACCCTAATTGGACAAGAATAAGACTAGGGAGGACGAAAATGACCAAAATGTTCATCCAATGACACAAATGAACTTATTGAATGCACAAGATTGGTTAAAAACCCGAATCGGACAAGAATAAGCCTAGGGAGGACGAAAATGACCTAAATGTTCCTCCAATGACACAAACACACCTATTGGATGCACAAGATTGCATAAAAACCCTAATTGGACAAGAATAAGACTAGGGAGGACGAAAATGACCTAAATGTTCATCCAATGACACAAATGAACTTATTGTATGCACAAGATTGGTTAAAAACCCTAATTGGACAAGAATAAGCATAGGGAGAACGAAAATGACCTAAATGTTCATCCAATGACACAAACACACCTATTGGATGCACAAGATTGCATAAAAACCCTAATTGGACAAGAATAAGACTAGGGAGGACAAAAAGGACCTAAATGTTCATCCAATGACACAAATGAACATATTGGATGCACAAGATTGGTTAAAAACCCTAATTGGACAAGAATAAGCCTAGGGAGGACGAAAATGACCTAAATGTTCATCCAATGACACAAATGAACTTATTGGATGCACAAGATTGGTTAAAAACCCTAATTGGACAAGAATAAGCATAGGGAGGCAGAAAATGACGTAAATGTTCATCCAATGACACAAACACACATATTGGATGCACAAGATTGCTTAAAACCCTAATTGGACAAGAATAAGACTAGGGAGGACGAAAATGACCTAAATGATCATCCAATGACACAAATGAACTTATTGGATGCACAAGATTGGTTAAAAACCCTAATTGGACAAGAATAAGCCTAGGGAGGACGAAAATGACCTAAATGTTCATCCCATGACACAAATGAACTTATTGGATGCACAAGATTGGTTGAAAACCCTAATTGGACAAGAATAAGCCTAGGGAGGACGAAAATGACCTAAATGTTCATGCAATGACACAAATGAACTTATTGTATGCACAAGATTGGTTAAAAACCCTAATTGGACAAGAATAAGACTAGGGAGGACGAAAATGACCTAAATGTTCGTCCAATGACACAAATGAACTTATTGTATGCACAAGATTGGGTAAAAACCCTAATTGGACAAGAATAAGCATAGGGAGGACGAAAATGACCTAAATGTTCCTCCAATGAGACAAACACACAAATTGGATGCACAAGATTGCTTAAAACCCTAATTGGACAAGAATAAGACTAGGGAGGACGAAAATGACCTAAATGTTCATCCAATGACACAAATGAACTTATTGGATGCACAAGATTGGTTAAAAACCTTAATTGGACAAGAATAAGCCTAGGGAGGATGAAAATGACCTAAATGTTCATCCAATGACACAAATAAACTTATTGGATGCACAAAATTGGTTAAAAATCCTAATTGGACAAGAATAAGCCTAGGGAGGACGAAAATGACCTAAATGTTCGTCCAATGACACAAACACACCTATTGGATGCACAAGATTGCATAAAAACCCTAATTGGACAAGAATAAGACAAGGGAGGACGAAAATAACATAAATGATCATCCAATGACACAAATGAACTTATTGGATGCACAAGATTGGTTAAAAACCCTAATTGGACAAGAATAAGCATAGGGAGGACGAAAATGACCTAAATGTTCATCCAATGACACAAACACACATATTGGATGCACAAGATTGCTAAAAACCCTAATTGGACAAGAATAAGACTAGGGATGACGAAAATGACCTAAATGTTCATCCAATGACACAAATGAACTTATTGGATGCACAAGATTGGTTAAAAACCCTAATTGGACAAGAATAAGCTTAGGGAGGACGAAAATGACCTAAATGTTCGTCCAATGACACAAACACACCTATTGAATGCACAAGATTGCATAAAATCCCTAATTGGACAAGAATAAGACTAGGGAGGACGAAAATGACCTAAATGTTCCTCCAATGACACAAACACACCTATTGGATGCACAAGATTGCATAAAAACCCTAATTGGACAAGAATAAGACTAGGGAGGACGAAAATGACCTAAATGTTCATCCAATGACGCAAATGAACTTATTGGATGCACAAGATTGGTTAAAAACCCTAATTGGACAAGAATAAGCCTAGGGAGGACGAAAATGACCTAAATGTTCGTCCAATGGCACAAACACACCTATTGGATGCACAAGATTGCATAAAAACCCTAATTGGACAAGAATAAGCCTAGCGAGGACAAAAATGACCTAAATGTTCATCCAATGACACAAATGAACTTATTGGATGCACAATATTGGTTAAAAACGCTAATTGGACAAGAATAAGCCTAGGGAGGACGAAAATGACTTAAATGTTCATCCAATGACACAAATGAACTTTTTGGATGCACAAGATTGGTTAAAAACCCTAATTGGACAAGAATAAGCCTAGGGAGGACGAAAATGACCTAAATGTTCATCCCATGACACAAATGAACTTATTGGATGCACAAGATTGGTTGAAAACCCTAATTGGACAAGAATAAGCCTAGGGAGGACGAAAATGACCTAAATGTTCGTCCAATGGCACAAACACACCTATTGGATGCACAAGATTGCATAAAAACCCTAATTGGACAAGAATAAGCCTAGGGAGGACAAAAATGACCTAAATGTTCATCCAATGACACAAATGAACTTATTGGATGCACAAGATTGGTTAAAAACCCTAATTGGACAAGAATAAGCCTAAGGAGGACGAAAATGACCTAAATGTTCGTCCAATGACACAAATGAACTTATTGGATGCACAAGATTGTTTAAAAACCCTAATTGGACAAGAATAAGCCTAGGGAGGACGAAAATGACCTAAATGTTCATCAAATGACACAAATGAACTTATTGGATGCACAAGATTGGTTAAAAACCCTAATTGGACAAGAATAAGCATAGGGAGGACGAAAATGACCTAAATGTTCATCCAATGACACAAACACACATATTGGATGCACAAGATTGCTTAAAACCCTAATCGGAAAAGAATAAGACTAGGGATGACGAAAATGACCTAAATGTTCATCCAATGACACAAACACACATATTGGATGCACAAGATTGCTTAAAACCCTAATTGGACAAGAATAAGACTAGGGAGGACGAAAATGACCTAAATGTTCCTCCAATGACACAAATGAACTTATTGGATGCACAAGATTGGTTAAAAACCCTAATTGGACAAGAATAAGTTTAGGAAGGACGAAAATGACCTAAATGTTCGTCCAATGACACAAACACACCTATTGGATGCACAAGATTGCATAAAAACCCTAATTGGACAAGAATAAGACTAGGGAGGACGAAAATGACCTAAATGTTCATCCAATGACACAAATGAACTTATTGGATGCACAAGATTGGTTAAAAACCCTAATTGGACAAGAATAAGCATAGGGAGGACGAAAATGACCTTAACGTTCATCCAATGACACAAACCCACATATTGGATGCACAAGATTGCTTAAAACCGTAATTGGACAAGAATAAGACTAGGGAGGACGAAAATGACCTAAATGTTCATCCAATGACACAAATGAACTTATTGAATGCACAAGATTGGTCAAAAACCCTAATCGGACAAGAATAAGCCTAGGGAGGATGAAAATGACCTAAATGTTCTTCCAATGACACAAACACACCTATTGGATGCACAAGATTGCATAAAAACCCTAATTGGACAAGAATAAGACTAGGGAGGACGAAAATGACCTAAATGTTCCTCCAATGACACAAACACACCTATTGGATGCACAAGATTGCATAAAACCCTAATTGGACAACAACAAGACTAGGGAGGACGAAAATGACCTAAATGTTCCTCCAATGACACAAACACACCTATTGGATGCACAAGATTGCATAAAAACCCTAATTGGACAAGAATAAGACTAGGGAGGACGAAAATGACCTAAATGTTCATCCAATGACGCAAATGAACTTATTGGATGCACAAGATTGGTTAAAAACCCTAATTGGACAAGAATAAGCCTAGGGAGGACGAAAATGACCTAAATGTTCGTCCAATGACACAAACACACCTATTGGATGCACACGATTGCATAAAAACCCTAATTGGATAAGAATAAAACTAGGGAGGACGAAAATGACCTAAATGTTCCTCCAATGACACAAACACACCTATTGGATGCACAAGATTGCATAAAAACCCTAATTTGACAAGAATAAGCCTAGGGAGGACGAAAATGACCTAATTGTTCATCCAATAACACAAATGAACTTATTGGATGCACAAGATTGGTTAAAAACCCTAGTTGGACAAGAATAAGCCTAGGGAGGACGAAAATGACCTAAATGTTCATCCAACGACACAAATGAACTTATTGGATGCACAAGATTGGTTAAAAATCCAAATTGGACAAGAATAAGCCTAGGGAGGATGAAAATGACCTAAATGTTCGTCCAATGACACAAACACACCTATTGGATGCACAAGATTGCATAAAAACCCTAATTGGACAAGAATAAGACTAGGGAGGACGAAAATGACCTAAATGTTCCTCCATTGACACAAATGAACTTATTGGATGCACAAGATTGGTTAAAAACCCTAATTGGACAAGAATAAGCATAGGGAGGACGAAAATGACCTAAATGTTCATCCAATGACACAAACACACATATTGGATGCACAAGATTGCTTAAAACCCTAATTGGACAAGAATAAGACTAGGAATGACGAAAATGACCTAAATGTTCATCCTATGACACAAATGAACTTATTGGATGCACAAGATTGGTTAAAAACCCTAATTGGACAAGAATAAGCCTAGGGAGGACGAAAATGACCTAAATGTTCGTCCAATGACACAAACACACCTATTGGATGCACAAGATTGCATAAAAACCCTAATTGGACAAGAATAAGCCTAGGGAGGACGAAAATTACCTAAATGTTCGTCCAATGACACAAACACACCTATTGGATGCACAAGATTGCATAAAAACCCTAATTGGACAAGAATAAGCCTAGGGAGGACGAAAATGACCTAAATGTTCATCCAATGACACTACTGAACTTATTGGATACACAAGATTGGTTAAAAACCCTAATTGGACAAGAATAAGCCTAGGGAGGACGAAAATGACCTAAATGTTCATCCAATGACACAAATGAACTTATTGGATGCACAAGATTGGTTAAAAACCCTAATTGGACAAGAATAAGCCTAGGGAGGACGAAAATGACCTATATGTTCATCGAATGACACAAACACACCTATTGGATGCACAAGATTGGTTAAAAACCCTAATTAGACAAGAATAAGCCTTGGGAGAACGAAAATGACCTAAATGTTCATCCAATGACACAAATGAACTTATTGGATGCACAAGACTGGTTAAAAACCCTAATTGGTCAAGAATAAGCCTAGGGTGGACGAAAATGACCTAAATGTTCATCCAATGACACAAACACACCTATTGGATGCACAAGATTGGTTAAAAACCCTAATTGGACAAGAATAAGCCTAGGGAGGACGAAAATGACCTAAATGTTCATCCAATGACACAAATGAACTTATTGGATGCACAAGATTGCTTAAAAACCCTAATTAGACAAGAATAAGCCTAGGGAGGACGAAAATGACCTAAATGTTCATCCAATGACAAAAATACACCTATTGGATGCACAAGATTGGTTAGAAACCCTAATTGGACAAGAATCAGCCTAGGGAGGACGAAAATGACCTAAATGTTCATCCAATGACACAAACACACCTATTGGATGCACAAGATTGGTTAAAAACCCTAATTGGACAAGAATAAGCCTAGGGAGGACGAAAATGACCTAAATGTTCATCCAATGACACAAATGAACTTATTGGATGCACAAGATTGGTTAAAAATCCTAATTGGACAAGAATAAGCCTAGGGAGGACGCAAATGACCTAAATGTTCATTCAATGACACAAATGAACTTATTGGATGCACAAGATTGCTTAAAAACCCTAATTAGACAAGAATAAGCCTATGGAGGACGAAAATGACCTAAATGTTCATCCAATGACACAAATACACCTATTGGATGCACAAGATTGGTTAGAAACCCTAATTGGACAAGAATAAGCCTAGGGAGGACGAAAATGACCTAAATGTTCATCCAATGACACAAACAGACCTATTGGATGCACAAGATTGGTTAAAAACCCTAATTGGACAAGAATAAGCCTAGGGAGGACGAAAATGACCTAAATGTTCATCCAATGACACAAATGAACTTATTGGATGCACAAGAATTGTTAAAAACCCTAATTGGACAAGAATAAGCCTAGGGAGGACGAAAATGACCTAAATGTTCGTCCAATGACACAAATACACCTATTGGATGCACAAGATTGCATAAAACCCCTAATTGGACAAGAATAAGACTAGGGAGTACGAAAATTACCTAAATGTTCATCCAATGACACAAATGAACTTATTGTATGCACAAGATTGGTTAAAAACCCTAATTGGACAAGAATAAGCCTAGGGAGGACGTAAATGACCTAAATGTTCAACCAATGACACAAATGAACTTATTGGATGCACAAGATTGATTAAAAACCATAATTGGACAAGAATAAGCCTAGGGAGGACGAAATGACCTAAATGTTCAACCAATGACACAAATGAACTTATTGGATGCACAAGGTTGGTTAAAATCCTTAATTGGACAAGAATAAGCATAGGGAGGACGAAAATGACCTAAATGTTCATCCAATGACACAAATGAACTTTTTGGATGCACAAGATTGGTTAAAAACCCTAATTGGACAAGAATAAGCCTAGGGAGGACGAAAATGACCTAAATGTTCATCCCATGACACAAATGAACTTATTGGATGCACAAGATTGGTTGAAAACCCTAATTGGACAAGAATAAGCCTAGGGAGGACGAAAATGACCTAAATGTTCATCCAATGACACAAATGAACTTATTGTATGCACAAGATTGGTTAAAAACCCTAATTGAACAAGAATAAGCCTAGGGAGGACGAAAAAGACCTAAATGTTCGTCCAATGACACAAACACACCTATTGGATGCACAAGATTGCATAAAATCCCTAATTGGACAAGAATAAGAGTAGGGAGGCCGAAAATGACCTAAATGTTCCTCCAATGACACAAACACACCTATTGGATGCACAAGATTGCATAAAAACCCTAATTGGACAAGAATAAGACTAGGGAGGACGAAAATGACCTAAATGTTCGTCCAATGACACAAATGAACTTATTGTATGCACAAGATTGGGTAAAAACCCTAATTGGACAAGAATAAGCATAGGGAGGACGAAAATGACCTAAATGTTCATCCAATGAGACAAACACACATATTGGATGCACAAGATTGCTTAAAACCCTAATTGGACAAGAATAAGACTAGGGAGGACGAAAATGACCTAAATGTTCATCCAATGACATAAATGAACTTATTGGATGCACAAGATTGGTTAAAAACCCTAATTGGACAAGAATAAGCCTAGGGAGGACGAAAATGACCTAAATGTTCATCCAATGACACAAATAAACTTATTGGATGCACATGATTGGTTAAAAACCCTAATTGGACAAGAATAAGCCTGGGGAGGACGTAAATGACCTAAATGTTCGTCCCATGACACAAACACACCTATTGGATGCACAAGATTGAATAAAAACCCTAATTGGACAAGAATAAGCCTAGGGAGGACGAAAATGACCTAAATGTGCGTCTAATGACACAAATGAACTTATTGGATGCACAAGATTGGTTAAAAACCCTAATTGGACAAGAATAAGCCTAGGGAGGACGAAAATGACCTAAATGTTCGTCCAATGACACAAACACACCTATTGGATGCACAAGATTCAATAATAACCTTAATTAGACAAGAATAAGACTAGGGAGGACGAAAATGACCTAAATGTTCCTCCAATGACACAAACACACCTATTGGATGCACAAGATTGCATAAAAACCCTAATTGGACAAGAATAAGACTAGGGAGGACGAAAATGACCTAAATTATCATCCAATGACACAAATGAACTTATTGGATGCACAAGATTGGTTAAAAACCCTAATTGGACAAGAATAAGGCTAGGGACGACGAAAATGACCTAAATGTTCATACAATGACACAAAGCAACTTATTGGATGCACATGATTGGTTAAAAACCCTAATTGGACAAGAATAAGCCAAGGGAGGACGAAAATGACCTAAATGTTCGTCTAATGACACAAATGAACTTATTGGATGCACAAGATTGGTTAAAAACCCTAATTGGACAAGAATAAGCCTAGGGAGGACGAAAATGACCTAAATGTTCGTCCAATGATACAAACACACCTATTGGATGCACAAGATTGCATAAAATCCCTAATTGGACAAGAATAAGACTAGGGAGGACGAAAATGACCTAAATGTTCCTCCAATGACACAAACACACCTATTGGATGCACAAGATTGCATAAAAACCCTAATTGGACAAGAATAAGACTAGGGAGGACGAAAATGACCTAAATGTTCATCCAATGACACAATTGAACTTATTGCATGCACAAGATTGGTTAAAAACCTTAATTGGACAAGAATAAGCCTAGGGAGGACGAAAATGACCTAAATGTTCGTCCAATGACACAAACACACCTATTGGATGCACAAGATTGCATAAAAACCCTAATTGGACAAGAATAAGACTAGGGAGGACGAAAATGACCTAAATGTTCATCCAATGACACAAATGAACTTATTGGATGCACAAGATTGGTTAAAAACCCTAATTGGACAAGAATAAGCATAGGGAGGACGAAAATGACCTAAACGTTCATCCAATGACACAAACCCACATATTGGATGCACAAGATTGCTTAAAACCCTAATTGGACAAGAATAAGACTAGGGAGGACGAAAATGACTTAAATGTTCATCCAATGACACAAATGAACTTATTGAATGCACAAGATTGGTCAAAAACCCTAATCGGACAAGAATAAGCCTAGGGAGGATGAAAATGACCTAAATGTTCTTCCAATGACACAAACACACCTATTGGATGCACAAGATTGCATAAAAACCCTAATTGAACAAGAATAAGACTAGGGAGGACGAAAATGACCTAAATGTTCCTCCAATGACACAAACACACCTATTGGATGCACAAGATTGCATAAAAACCCTAATTGGACAAGAATAAGACTAGGGAGGACGAAAATGACCTAAATGTTCATCCAATGACACAAATGAACTTATTGTATGCACAAGATTGGTTAAAAACCCTAACTGGACAAGAATAAGCCTAGGGAGGACGAAAATGACCTAAATGTTCGTCCAATAACACAAACACACCTATTGGATGCACAAGATTGCATAAAAACCCTAATTGGACAAGAATAAGACTAGGGAGGACGAAAATGACCTAAATGTTCCTCCAATGACACAAACACACCTATTGGATGCACAAGAATGCATAAAAACCCTAATTGGACAAGAATAAGCCTAGGGAGGACGAAAATGACCTAAATGTTCATCCAATGACACAAATGAACTTATTGGATGCACAAGATTGGTTAAAAACCCTAATTGGACAAGAATAAGCATAGGGAGGCAGAAAATGACGTAAATGTTCATCCAATGACACAAACACACATATTGGATGCACAAGATTGCTTAAAACCCTAATTGGACAAGAATAAGACTAGGGAGGACGAAAATGACCTAAATGATCATCCAATGACACAAATGAACTTATTGGATGCACAAGATTGGTTAAAAACCCTAATTGGACAAGAATAAGCCTAGGGAGGACGAAAATGACCTAAATGTTCGTCCAATGACACAAACACACCTATTGGTTGCACAAGATTGCATAAAAACCCTAATTAGACAAGAATAAGACTAGGGAGGACGAAAATGACCTAAATGTTCCTCCAATGACACAAACACACCTATTGGATGCACAAGATTGCATAAAAACCCTAATTGGACAAGAATAAGACTAGGGAGGACGAAAATGACCTAAATGTTCATCCAATGACACAAATGAATTTATTGGATGCACAAGATTGGTTAAAAACCCTAATTGGACAAGATTAAGCCTAGGGAGGACGAAAATGACCTAAATGTTCGTCCAATGACACAAACACACCTATTGGATGCACAAGATTGCATAAAAACCCTAATTGGACAAGAATAAGACTAGGGAGGACGAAAATGACCTAAATGTTCCTCCAATGACACAAACACACCTATTGGATGCACAAGATTGCATAAAAACCCTAATTGGACAAGAATAAGACTAGGGAGGACGAAAATGACCTAAATGTTCATCCAATGACACAAATGAAATTATTGGATGCACAAGATTGGTTAAAAACCCTAATTGGACAAAAATAAGTCTAGGGAGGACGAAAATGACCTAAATGTTCGTCCAATGACACAAACACACCTATTGGATGCACAAGATTGCATAAAAACCCTAATTGGACAAGAATAAGACTAGGGAGGACGAAAATGACCTAAATGTTCATCCAATGACACAAATGAACTTATTGGATGCACAAGATTGGTTAAAAACCCTAATTGGACAAGAATAAGCATATGGAGTACGAAAATGACCTAAATGTTCGTCCAATGACACAAACCCACATATTGGATGCACAAGATTGCTTAAAACCCTAATTGGACAAGAATAAGACTAGGGAGGACGAAAATGACCTAAATGTTCATCCAATGACACAAATGAACTTATTGGATGCACAAGATTGGTTAAAAACCCTAATTAGACAAGAATAAGACTAGGGAGGACGAAAATGACCTAAATGTTCCTCCAATGACACAAACACACCTATTGGATGCACAAGATTGCATAAAAACCCTAATTGGACAAGAATAAGACTAGGGAGGACGAAAATGACCTAAATGTTCATCCAATGACACAAATGAACTTATTGGATGCACAAGATTGGTTAAAAACCCTAATTGGTCAAGAATAAGCCTAGGGAGGACGAAAATGACCTAAATGTTCGTCCAATGACACAAACACACCTATTGGATGCACAAGATTGCATAAAAACCCTAATTGGACAAGAATAAGAGTAGGGAGGACAAAAATGACCTAAATGTTCCTCCAATGACACAAACACACCTATTGGATGCACAAGATTGCATAAAAACCCTAATTCGACAAGAATAAGACTAGGGAGAACGAAAATGACCTAAATGTTCCTTCAATGACACAAACACACCTATTGGATGCACAAGATTGCATAAAAACCCTAATTGGACAAGAATAAGACTAGGGAGGACGAAAATGACCTAAATGTTCATCCAATGACACAAATGAACTTATTGTATGCACAAGATTGGTTAAAAAACCCTAATTGGACAAGAATAAGCATAGGGAGGACGAAAATTACCTAAATGTTTATCCAATGACACAAACACACATATTGGATGCACAAGATTGCTTAAAACCATAATTGGACAAGAATATGACTAGGGTGGACGAAAATGACCTACATGTTCATCGAATGACACAAATGAACTTATTGGATGCACAAGATTGGTTAAAAACCCTAATTGGACAAGAATAAGACTAGGGAGGACGAAAATGACCTAAAAGTTCGTCCAATGACACAAACACACCTATTGGATGCACAAGATTGCATAAAAACCCTAATTGGACAAGAATAAGACTAGGGAGGACGAAAATGACCTAAATGTTCGTCCAATGACACAAACACACCTATTGGATGCTCAAGATTGCATAAAAACCCTAATTGGACAAGAATAAGACTAGGGAGGACGAAAATGACCTAAATGTTCATCCATGACACAAATGAACTTATTGTATGCACAAGATTGGTTAAAAACCCTAATTGGACAAGAATAAGCATAGGGAGGACGAAAATGACCTAAATGTTCATCCAATGAGACAAACACACATATTGGATGCACAAGATTGCTTAAAACCCTAATTGGACAAGAATAAGACTAGGGAGGACGAAAATGACCTAAATGTTCATCCAATGACATAAATGAACTTATTGGATGCACAAGATTGGTTAAAAACCCTAATTGGACAAGAATAAGCCTAGGGAGGATGAAAATGACCTAAATGTTCATCCAATGACACAAATGAACTTATTGGATGCACAAAATTGGTTAAAAATCCTAATTGGACAAGAATAAGCCTAGGGAGGACGAAAATGACCTAAATGTTCGTCCAATGACACAAACACACCTATTGGATGCACAAGATTGCATAAAAACCCTAATTGGACAAGAATATGACAAGGGAGGACGAAAATAACATAAATGATCATCCAATGACACAAATGAACTTATTGGATGCACAAGATTGGTTAAAAACCCTAATTGGACAAGAATAAGCATAGGGAGGACGAAAATGACCTAAATGTTCATCCAATGACACAAACACACATATTGGATGCACAAGATTGCTTAAAACCCTAATTGGACAAGAATAAGACTAGGGAGGACGAAAATGACCTAAATGTTCATCCAATGACACAAATGAACTTATTGGATGCACACGATTGGTTAAAAACCCTAATTGGACAAGAATAAGCCTAGGGAGGACGAAAATGACCTAAATGTTCATCCAATGACACAAATGAACTTATTGGATGCACAAGATTGGTTAAAAACCCTAATTGGACAAGAATAAGCCTAGGGAGGACGAAAATGACCTAAATGTTCATCCAATGACACAAATGAACTTATTGGATGCACAAGATTGGTTAAAAACCCTAATTGGACAAGAATAAGCCTTGGGTGGACAAAAATGACCTAAATGTTCATACAATGACACAAATGAACTTATTGGATGCACAAGATTGGTTAAAAACCCTAATTGGACAAGAATAAGCCTAGGGAGGACGAAAATGACCTAAATGTTCATCCAATGACACAAATGAACTTATTGGATGCACAAGATTGGTTAAAAACCCTAATTGGACAAGAATAAGCCTAGGGAGGACGAAAATGACCTAAATGTTCATCCAATGACACAAATGAACTTATTGGATGCACAAGATTGGTTAAAAACCCTAATTGAACAAGAATAAGCTAAGGGAGGACGAAAATGACCTAAATGTTCATCCAATGACACAAACACACATATTGGATGCACAAGATTGCTTAAAACCCTAATTGGACAAGAATAAGACTAGGGAGGACGAAAATGACCTAAATGTTCATCCAATGACACAAATGAACTTATTGGATGCACAAGATTGGTTAAAAACCCTAATTGGACAAGAATAAGCCTAGGGAGGACAAAAATCACCTAAATGTTCCTTCAATAACACAAACACACCTATTGGATGCACAAGATTGCATAAAAACCCTAATTCAACAAGAATAAGACTAGGGAGGACGAAAATGACCTAAATGTTCATCCAATGACACAAATGAACTTATTGGATGCACAAGATTGGTTAAAAACCCTAATTGGACAAGAATAAGCATAGGGAGAACAAAAATGACCTAAATGTTCATCCAATGACACAAACACACATATTGGATGCACAAGATTGCTTAAAACCCTAATTGGACAAGAATAAGACTAGGGAGGACGAAAATGACCTAAATGTTCATCCAATGACACAAATGAACTTATAGGATGCATAAGATTGGTTAAAAACCCTAATTGGACAAGAATAAGCCTAGGGAGGACGAAAATGACCTAAATGTTCGTCCAATGACACAAACACACCTATTGGATGCACAAGATTGCATAAAAACCCTAATTGGACAAGAATAAGACTAGGGGGGACGAAAATGACCTAAATGTTCCTCAAATGACACAAACACACCTAGTGGATGCACAAGATTGCATAAAAACCCTAATTGGACAAGAATAAGACTAGGGAGGACGAAAATGACCTAAATGTTCATCCAATGACACAAATGAACTTATTGGATGCACAAGATTGGTTAAAAACCCTAATTGGACAAGAATAAGACTAGGGAGGACGAAAATGACCTAAATGTTCATCCAATGACACAAATGAACTTATTGGATGCACAAGAATGGTTAAAAACCCTAATTGGACAAGAGTAAGCCTAGGGAGGATGAAAATGACCTAAATGTTCGTCCAATGACACAAACACACCTATTTGATGAACAAGATTGCATAAAAACCCTAATTGGATAAGAATAAGACTAGGGAGGACGAAAATGACCTAAATGTTCCTCCAATGACACAAACACACCTATTGGATGCACAAGATTGCATAAAAACCCTAATTGGACAAGAATAAGACTAGGGAGGACGAAAATGACCTAAATATTCAACCAATGACACAAATGAACTTATTGAATGCACAAGATTGGTTTAAAACCCTAATCGGACAAGAATAAGCCTAGGGAGGACGAAAATGACCTAAATGTTCGTCCAATGACACAAATACACCTATTGGATGCACAAGATTGCATAAAAACCCTAATTGGACAAGAATAAGACTAGGGAGGACGAAAATGACCTAAATGTTCCTCCAATGACACAAACACACCTATTGGATGCACAAGATTGCATAAAAACCCTAATTGGACAAGAATAAGACTAGGGAGGACGAAAATGACCTAAATGTTCATCCAATGACACAGATGAATTTATTGGATGCACAAGATTGGTTAAAAACCCTAATTGGACAAGAATAAGCCTAGGGAGGACGAAAATGACCTAAATGTTCATCCAATGACACAAATGAACTTATTGGATGCACAAGATTGGTTAAAAACCCTAATTGGACAAGAATAAGCCTAGGGCGGACGAAAATGACGTAAATGTTCATCCAATGACACAAACACACCTATTGGAGGCACAAGATTGGTTAAAAACCCTAATTGGACAAGAATAAGCCTAAGGAGGACCAAAATGACCTAAATGTTCATCCAATGACACAAATGAACTTAGTTGATGCACAAGATTGGTTAAAATCCCTAATTGGACAACAATAAGCCTAGGGAGGATGAAAATGACCTAAATGTTCATCCAATGATACAAATGAATTTATTGCATGCACAAGATTGGTTAAAAACCCTAATTGGAGAAGAATAAGCTTAGGGAGGATGAAAATGACCTAAATGTTCATCCAATGACACAAATGAACTTAGTGGACGCACAAGATTGCTTAAAAACCCTAATTGGACAAGAATAAGGCTAGGGTGGACGAAAATGACCTAAATGTTCATCCAATGACACAAATGAACTTATTGGATGCACAAGATTGGTTAAAAACCCTAATTCTACAAGAATAAGCCTAGGGAGGACGAAAATGACCTAAATGTTAATCCAATGACACAAATGAACTTATTGGATGCACAAGATTGGTTAAAAACCCTAATTGGACAAGAATAAGCCTAGGGAGGACGAAAATGACCTAAATGTTAAACCAATGACACAAAGGAACTTATTGGATGCACAAGATTGGTTAAAAACCCTAATTGGACAAGAATAAGCCTAGGGAGGACGAAAATGACCTAAATGTTCATCCAATGACACAAACACACCTATTGGATGCACAAGATTGGTTAAAAATCATAATTGGACAAGAATAAGCCTAGGGAGGACGAAAATGACCTAAATGTTCATCCAATGACACAAATGAACTTATTGGATGCACAAGATTGGTTAAAAACCCTAATTGGACAAGAATAAGCCTAGGGAGAACAAAAATGACCTAAATGTTCATCCAATGACACAAACACACATATTGGATGCACAAGATTGCTTAAAACCCTAATTGGACAAGAATAAGACTAGGGAGGACGAAAATGACCTAAATGTTGATCCAATGACGCAAATGAACTTATTGGGTGCACAAGATTGCATAAAAACCCTAATTGGACAAGAATAAGACTAGGGAGGACGAAAATGACCTAAATGTTCCTCCAATGACACAAACACACCTATTGGATGCACAAGATTGCATAAAAACCCTAATTGGACAAGAATAAGACTAGGGAGGACGAAAATGACCTAAATGTTCATCCAATAACACAAACACACCTATTGGATGCACAAGATTGGTTAAAAACCTTAATTGGACAAGAATAAGCCTAGGGATGCCAAAAATGACCTAAATGTTCGTCCAATGACACAAACACACCTATTGAATGCACAAGATTGCATAAAAACCCTAATTGGACAAGAATAAGACTAGGGAGGACGAAAATGACCTAAATGTTCATCCAATGACATAAACACACCTATTGGATGCACAAGATTGCATAAAAACCCTAATTCGACAAGAATAAGACTAGGGAGGACGAAAATGACCTAAATGTTCCTCCAATGACACAAACACACCTATTGGATGCACAAGATTGCTTAAAAACCCTAATTCGACAAGAATAAGACTAGGGAGGACGAAAATGACCTAAATGTTCCTCCAATGACACAAACACACCTATTGGATGCACAAGATTGCATAAAAACCCTAATTGGACAAGAATAAGACTAGGTAGGACGAAAATGACCTAAATGTTCCTCCAATGACACAAACACACCTATTGGATGCACAAGATTGCATAAAAACCCTAATTGGACAAGAATAAGACTAGGGAGGACGAAAATGACCTAAATGTTCATCCAATGACACAAATGTACTTATTGGATGCACAAGATTGGTTAAAAACCCTAATTGGACAAGAATAAGCCTATGGATGACGAAAATGACCTAAATGTTCGTCCAATGACACAAATGAACTTATTGGATGCACAAGATTGGTTAAAAACCCTAATTGGACATGAATAAGCCTAGGGAGGACGAAAATGAGCAAAATGTTCGTCCAATGACACAAACACACCTATTGGATGCACAAGATTGCATAAAAACCCTAATTGGACAAGAATAAGACTAGGGAGGACGAAAATGACCTAAATGTTCCTCCAATGACACAAACACACCTATTGGATGCACAAGATTGCATAAAAACCCTAATTGGACAAGAATAAGACTAGGGAGGACGAAAATGACCTAAATGTTCATCCAATGACACAGATGAATTTATTGGATGCACAAGATTGGTTAAAAACCCTAATTGGACAAGAATAAGCCTAGGGAGGACGAAAATGACCTAAATGTTCATCCAATGACACAAATGAACTTATTGGATGCACAAGATTGGTTAAAAACCCTAATTGGAAAAGAATAAGCCTAGGGAAGAAGAAAATGACCTAAATGTTCATCCAATGACACAAACACACCTATTGGATGCACAAGATTGGTTAAAAACCCTAATTGGACAAGAATAAGCCTAGGGAGGACGAAAATGACCTAAATGTTCATCCAATGACACAAATGAACTTATTGGATGCACAAGATTGGTTAAAAACCCTAATTGGACAAGAATAAGCCTATAGAGAACGAAAATGATCTAAATGTTCATCCAATGACACAAACACACCTATTGGATGCACAAGATTGGTTAAAATCCCTAATTGGACAAGAATAAGCCTAGGGAGGACGAAAATGACCTAAATGTTCATCCAATGACACAAATGAACTTATTGGATGCACAAGATTGGTTAAAAACCTTAATTGGACAAGAATAAGCCTAGGGAGGACGAAAATGACCTAAATGTTCATCCAATGACACAAATGAACTTATTGGATGCACAAGATTGCTTAAAAACCCTAATTGGACAAGAATAACTCTAGGGTAGACGAAAATGACCTAAATGTTCATCCAATTACACAAATACACCTATTGGATGCACAAGATTGGTTAAAAACCCTAATTGGACAAGAATAAGCCTAGGGAGGACGAAAATGACCTAAATGTTCATCCAATGACACAAATGAACTTATTGGATGCACAAGATTGGTTAAAAACCTTAATTGGACAAGAATAAGCCTAGGGAGGACGAAAATGACCTAAATGTTCATCCAATGACACAAATGAACTTATTGGATGCACGAGATTGCTTAAAAACCCTAATTGGACAAGAATAATCCTAGGGGGGACGAAAATGACCTAAATGTTCATCCAATGACACAAATACACCTATTGGATCCACAAGATTGGTTAGAAACCCTAATTGGATAAGAATAAGCCTAGGGTGGACGAAAATGACCTAAATGTTCATCCAATGACACAAACACACCTATTGGATGCACAAGATTGGTTAAAAACCCTAATTGGACAAGAATAAGCCTAGGGAGGACGAAAATGACCTAAATGTTCATCCAATGACACAAATGAACTTATTGGATGCACAAGATTGGTTAAAAACCCTAATTAGACAAGAATAAGCCTAGGGTGGACGAAAATGACCTAAATGTTTATCCAATGACACAAATGAACTTGTTGGATGCACAAGATTGCTTAAAAACCCTAATTGGACAAGAATAAGCCTAGGGAGGACGAAAATGACCTAAATGTTCATCCAATGACACAAACACACCTATTGGATGCACAAGATTGGGTAAAAACCCTAATTGGACAAGAATAAGCCTAGGGAGGACGAAAATGACCTAAATGTTCATCCAATGACACAAATGAACTTATTGGATGCACAAGATTGGTTAAAAACTTTAATTAGACAAGAATAAGCCTAGGGAGGACGAAAATGACCTAAATGTCCATCCAATGACACAAATACATCTATTGGATGCACAAGATTGGTTAGAAACCGTAATTGGACAAGAATAAGCCTAGGGAGGACGAAAATGACCTAAATGTTCATCCAATGACACAAACACACTTATTGGATGCACAAGATTGGTTAAAAAACCTAATTGGACAAGAATAAGCCTAGGGAGGACGAAAATGACCTAAATTCATCCAATGACACAAATGAACTTATTGGATGCACAAGATTGGTTAGAAACCCTAATTGGACAAGAATAATTCAAGGGAGGACGAAAATGACCTAAATGTACATCCAATGACACAAATGAACTTATTAGATGCACATGATTGGTTAAAAATCCTAATTGGACAAGAATAAGCCTAGGGAGGACGAAAATGACCTAAATGTTCATCCAATGACACAAATACACCTATTGGATGCACAAGATTGGTTAGAAACCCTAATTGGACAAGAATAAGCCTAGGGAGGACGAAAATGACCTAAATGTTCATCCAATGACACAAACAGACCTATTGGATGCACAAGATTGGTTAAAAACCCTAATTGGACAAGAATAAGCCTAGGGAGGACGAAAATGACCTAAATGTTCATCCAATGACACAAATGAACTTATTGGATGCACAAGAATTGTTAAAAACCCTAATTGGACAAGAATAAGCCTAGGGAGGACGAAAATGACCTAAATGTTCGTCCAATGACACAAATACACCTATTGGATGCACAAGATTGCATAAAACCCCTAATTGGACAAGAATAAGACTAGGGAGGACGAAAATTACCTAAATGTTCATCCAATGACACAAATGAACTTATTGTATGCACAAGATTGGTTAAAAACCCTAATTGGACAAGAATAAGCCTAGGGAGGACGTAAATGACCTAAATGTTCAACCAATGACACAAATGAACTTATTGGATGCACAAGATTGATTAAAAACCATAATTGGACAAGAATAAGCCTAGGGAGGACGAAATGACCTAAATGTTCAACCAATGACACAAATGAACTTATTGGATGCACAAGGTTGGTTAAAAACCCTAATTGGACAAGAATAAGCCTAGGGAGGACGAAAATGACCTAAATGTTCGTCCAATGACACAAATGAACATATTGGATGCACAAGATTGATTAAAAACCCTAATTGGACAAGAATAAGCCTTGGGAGGACGAAAATGACCTAAATGTTCAACCATTGACACAAATGAACTTATTGGATGCACAAGGATGGTTAAAAACCCTTATTGGACAAGAATAAGCCTAGGGAGGACGAAAATGACCTAAATGTTTATCCAATGACACAAATGAACTTATTGGATGCACAAGATTGGTTAAAAACCCTAATTGGACAAGAATAAGACTAGGGAGGACGAAAATGACCTAAATGTTCCTCCAATGACACAAACACACCTATTGGATGTTCATCCAATGACACAAATGAACTTATTGTATGCACAAGATTGGTTAAAAACCCTAATTGGACAAGAATAAGCACAAGGAGGACGAAAATGACCTAAATGTTCATCCAATGACACAAACACACATAATGGATGCGCAAGATTGCTTAAAACCCTAATTGGACAAGAATAAGACTAGGGAGGACGAAAATGACCTAAATGTTCATCCAATGACACAAATGAACTTATTGGATGCACAAGATTGGTTAAAAACCCTAATTGGACAAGAATAAGCCTAGGAAGGACAAAAATGACCTAAATGTTCATCCAATGACACAAACACACCTATTGGATGTACAAGATTGGTTAAAAACCCTAATTGGACAAGAATAAGACTAGGGAGGAGAAAAATGACCTAAATGTTCATCCAATGACACAAATGAACTTATTGTATGCACAAGATTGGTTAAAAACCCTAATTGGACAAGAAACAACATAGGGAGGACGAAAATGACCTAAATATTCATCCAATGACACAAACACACATATTGGATGCACAAGATTGCCTAAAACCCTAATTGGACAAGAATAAGACTAGGGAGGACAGAAATGACCTAAATGTTCGTCCAATGGCACAAATGAACTTATTGGATGCACAAGATTGCATAAAAACCCTATTTGGACAAGAATAAGCCTAGGGAGGATGAAAATGACCTAAATGTTCATCCAATGACACAAATGAACTTATTGGATGCACAAGATTGGTTAAAAACCCTAATTGGACAAGAATAAGCCTAGGGAAGACGAAAATGACCTAAATGTTCATCCAATGACACAAATGAACTTTTTGGATGCACAAGATTGATTAAAAACCCTATTTGGACAAGAATAAGCCTAGGGAGGACGAAAATGACCTAAATGTTCATCGCATGACACAAATAAACTTATTGGATGCACAAGATTGGTTGAAAACCCAAATTGGACAAGAATAAGCCTAGGGAGGACGAAAATGACCAAAATGTTCATCCAATGACACAAATGAACTTATTGGATGCACAAGATTGGTTAAAAACCCTAATTGAACAAGAATAAGCCTAGGGAGGACGAAAATGACCTAAATGTTCGTCCAATGACACAAACACACCTATTGGATGCACAAGATTGCATAAAATCCCTAATTGGACAAGAATAAGACTTGGGAAGACGAAAATGACCTAAATGTTCCTCCAATGACACAAACACACCTATTGGATGCACAAGATTGCATAAAAACCCTAATTGGACAAGAATAAGACTAGGGAGGACGAAAATGACCTAAATGTTCAACCATTGACACAAATGAACTTATTGGATGCACAAGGATGGTTAAAAACCCTTATTGGACAAGAATAAGCCTAGGGAGGACGAAAATGACCTAAATGTTCATCCAATGACACAAATGAACTTATTGGATGCACAAGATTGGTTAAAAACCCTAATTGAACAAGAATAAGCCTAGGGAGGACGAAAATGACCTAAATGTTCGTCCAATGACACAAACACACCGATTGGTTAAAAACCCTAATTGGACAAGAATAAGCGTAGGGAGGACGAAAATGACCTAAATGTTCATCCAATGACACAAATGAACTTATTGGATGCACAAGATTGGTTAAAAACCCTAATTGGACAAGAATAAGCCTAGGGAGGACGAAAATGACCTAAATGTTCATCCAATGACACAAATGAACTTATTGGATGCACAAGATTGGTTAAAAACCCTAATTGGACAAGAATAAGCCTAGGGAGGACGAAAATGACCAAAATGTTCATCCAATGACACAAATGAACTTATTGGATGCACAAGATTGGTTAAAAACCCTAATTGGACAAGAATAAGGTTAGGGAGGACGAAAATGACCTAAATGTTTGTCCAATGACACAAACACACCTATTGGATGCACAAGATTGCATAAAATCCCTAATTGGACAAGAATAAGACTAGGGAGGACGAAAATGACCTAAATGTTCCTCCAATGACACAAACACACCTATTGGATGCACAAGATTGCATAAAAACCCTAATTGGACAAGAATAAGACTAGGGAGGACGAAAATGACCTAAATGTTCATCCAATGACACAAATGAACTTATTGGATGCACAAGATTGGTTAAAAACCCTAATTGGACAAGAATAAGCCTAGGGAGGACGAAAATGACCTAAATGTTCATCCAATGACACAAATGAACTTATTGTATGCACAAGATTGGTTAAAAAACCCTAATTGGACAAGAATAAGCATAGGGAGGACGAAAATTACCTAAATGTTCATCCAATTACACAAACACACTTATTGGACGCACAAGATTGCTTAAAACCCAAATTGGACAAGAATAAGCCTAGGGAGGACGAAAATGACCTAAATGTTCGTCCAATGACACAAACACACCTATTGGATGCACAAGATTGCATAAAAACCCTAATTGGACAAGAATAAGACTAGGGAGGACGAAAATGACCTAAATGTTCCTCCAATGACACAAACACACCTATTGGATGCACAAGATTGCATAAAAACCCTAATTGGACAAGAATAAGACTAGGGAGGACGAAAATGACCTAAATGTTCATCCAATGAGAAAAATGAACATATTGGATGCACAAGATTGGTTAAAAACCCTAATTGGACAAGAATAAGCCTAGGGAGGACGAAAATGACCTAAATGTTCGTCCAATGACACAAACACACCTATTGGATGCACAAGATTGCATAAAAACCCTAATTGGACAAGAATAAGACTAGGGAGGACGAAAATGACCTAAATGTTCATCCAATGACACAAATGAACTTATTGGATGCACAAGATTGGTTAAAAACCCTAATTGGACAAGAATAAGTTAAGGGAGGAAGAAAATGACCTAAATGTTCGTCCAATGACACAAACACACCTATTGGATGCACAAGATTGCATAAAAACCCTAATTGGACAAGAATAAGACTAGGGAGGACGAAAATGACCTAAATGTTCCTCCATTGACACAAACACACCTATTAGATGCACAAGATTGCATAAAAACCCTAATTCGACAAGAATAAGACTAGGGAGGACGAAAATGACCTAAATGTTCATCCAATGACACAAATGAACTTATTGGATGCACAAGATTGGTTAAAAACCCTAATTGGACAAGAATAAGCCTAGGGAGGACGAAAATGACCTAAATGTTCGTCCAATGACACAAACACACCTATTGGATGCACAATATTGCATAAAAACCTTAATTGGACAAGAATAAAACTAGGGAGGACGAAAATGACCTAAATGTTCCTCCAATGACACAAACACACCTATTGGATGCACAAGATTGTATAAAAACCCTAATTCGACAAGAATAAGACTAGGGAGGACGAAAATGACCTAAATGTTCCTCCAATGACACAAACACACCTATTGGATGCACAAGATTGCATAAAAACCCTAATTGGACAAGAATAAGACTAGGGAGGACGAAAATGACCTAAATGTTCATCCAATGACACAATTGAACTTATTGCATGCACAAGATTGGTTAAAAACCTTAATTGGACAAGAATAAGCCTAGGGAGGACGAAAATGACCTAAATGTTCGTCCAATGACACAAACACACCTATTGGATGCACAAGATTGCATAAAAACCCTAATTGGACAAGAATAAGACTAGGGAGGACGAAAATGACCTAAATGTTCATCCAATGACACAAATGAACTTATTGGATGCACAAGATTGGTTAAAAACCCTAATTGGACAAGAATAAGCATAGGGAGGACGAAAATGACCTAAACGTTCATCCAATGACACAAACCCACATATTGGATGCACAAGATTGCTTAAAACCCTAATTGGACAAGAATAAGACTAGGGAGGACGAAAATGACTTAAATGTTCATCCAATGACACAAATGAACTTATTGAATGCACAAGATTGGTCAAAAACCCTAATCGGACAAGAATAAGCCTAGGGAGGATGAAAATGACCTAAATGTTCTTCCAATGACACAAACACACCTATTGGATGCACAAGATTGCATAAAAACCCTAATTGAACAAGAATAAGACTAGGGAGGACGAAAATGACCTAAATGTTCCTCCAATGACACAAACACACCTATTGGATGCACAAGATTGCATAAAAACCCTAATTGGACAAGAATAAGACTAGGGAGGACGAAAATGACCTAAATGTTCATCCAATGACACAAATGAACTTATTGGATGCACAAGATTGGTTAAAAACCCTAATTGGACAAGAATAAGCATAGGGAGGACGAAAATGACCTAAACGTTCATCCAATGACACAAACCCACATATTGGATGCACAAGATTGCATAAAACCCTAATTGGACAAGAATAAGACTAGGGAGGACGAAAATGACCTAAATGTTCATCCAATGACACAAATGAACTTATTGAATGCACAAGATTGGTTAAAAACCCTAATCGGACAAGAATAAGCCTAGGGAGGACGAAAATGACCTAAATGTTCTTCCAATGACACAAACACACCTATTGGATGCACAAGATTGAATAAAAACCCTAATTCGACAAGAATAAGACTAGGGAGGACGAAAATGACCTAAATGTGCCTCCAATGACACAAACACACCTATTGGATGCACAAGATTGCATAAAAACCCTAATTGGACAAGAATAAGACTAGGGAGGACGTAAATGACCTAAATGTTCGTCCAATGACACAAACACACCTATTGGATGCACAAGATTGCATAAAAACCCTAATTGGACAAGAATAAGACTAGGGAGGACGAAAATGACCTAAATGTTCATCCAATGACACAAATGAACTTATTGGATGCACAAGATTGGTTAAAAACCCTAATTGGACAAGAATAAGCATAGGGAGGACGAAAATGACCTAAATGTTCATCCAATGACACAAACACACATATTGGATGCACAAGATTGCTTAAAACCCTAATTGGACAAGAATAAGACTAGGGATGACGAAAATGACCTAAATGTTCATCCGATGACACAAATGAACTTATTGGATGCACAAGATTGGTTAAAAACCCTAATTGGACAAGAATAAGCCTAAGGAGGACGAAAATGACCTAAATGTTCGTCCAATGACACAAATGAACTTATTGGATGCACAAGATTGTTTAAAAACCCTAATTGGACAAGAATAAGCCTAGGGAGGACGAAAATGACCTAAATGTTCATCAAATGACACAAATGAACTTATTGGATGCACAAGATTGGTTAAAAACCCTAATTGGACAAGAATAAGCATAGGGAGGACGAAAATGACCTAAATGTTCATCCAATGACACAAACACACATATTGGATGCACAAGATTGCTTAAAACCCTATATGGACAAGAATAAAACTAGGGATGACGAAAATGACCTAAATGTTCATCCAATGACACAAATGAACTTATTGGATGCACAAGATTGGTTAAAAACCCTAATTGGACAAGAATAAGCCTAGGGAGGACGAAAATGACCTAAATGTTCGTCCAATGACACAAACACACCTATTGGATGCACAAGATTGCATAAAAACCCTAATTGGACAAGAATAAGAATAAGGAGGACGAAAATGACCTAAATGTTCCTCCAATGACACAAACACACCTATTGGATGCACAAGATTGCATAAAAACCCTAATTGGACAAGAATAAGACTAGGGAGGACGAAAATGACCTAAATGTTCATCCAATGACACAAATGAACTTATTGGATGCACAAGATTGGTTAAAAACCCTAATTGGACAAGAATAAGCCTAGGGAGGACGAAAATGACCTAAATGTTCATCCCATGACACAAATGAACTTATTGGATGCACAAGATTGGTTGAAAACCCTAATTGGACAAGAATAAGCCTAGGGAGGACGAAACTGACCTAAATGTTCATCCAATGACACAAATGAACTTATTGGATGCACAAGATTGGTTAAAAACCCTAATTGAACAAGAATAAGCTAAGGGAGGACGAAAATGACCTAAATGTTCATCCAATGACACAAACACACATATTGGATGCACAAGATTGCTTAAAACCCTAATTGGACAAGAATAAGACTAGGGAGGACGAAAATGACCTAAATGTTCATCCAATGACACAAATGAACTTATTGGATGCACAAGATTGGTTTAAAACCCTAATTGGACAAGAATAAGCCTAGGGAGGACGAAAATGACCTAAATGTTCGTCCAATGACACAAACACACCTATTGGGTGCACAAGATTGCATAAAAACCCTAATTGGACAAGAATAAGACTAGGGAGGACGAAAATGACCTAAATGTTCCTCCAATGACACAAACACACCTATTGGATGTTCATCCAATGACCTAAATATTCATCCAATGACACAAATGAACTTATTGGATGCACAAGATTGGTTAAAAACCCTAATTGAACAAGAATAAGCCTAGGGAGGACGAAAATGACCTAAATGTTCGTCCAATGACACAAACACACCTATTGGATGCACAAGATTGCATAAAATCCCTAATTGGACAAGAATAAGACTTGGGAAGACGAAAATGACCTAAATGTTCCTCCAATGACACAAACACACCTATTGGATGCACAAGATTGCATAAAAACCCTAATTGGACAAGAATAAGACTAGGGAGGACGAAAATGACCTAAATGTTCATCCAATGACACAAATGAACTTATTGTATGCACAAGATTGGTTAAAAACCCTAATTGGACAAGAATAAGCATAGGGAGGACGAAAATGACCTAAATGTTCATCCAATGAGACAAACACACATATTGGATGCACAAGATTGCTTAAAACCCTAATTGGACAAGAATAAGACTAGGGAGGACGAAAATGACCTAAATGTTCATCCAATGACACAAATGAACTTATTGGATGCTCAAGATTGGTTATAAACCCTAATTGGACAAGAATAAGCCTAGGGAGGACGAAAATGACCTAAATGTTCATCCAATGACACAAATGAACTTATTGGATGCACAAAATTGGTTAAAAATCCTAATTGGACAAGAATAAGCCTAGGGAGGACGAAAATGACCTAAATGTTCGTCCAATGACACAAACACACCTATTGGATGCACAAGATTGCATAAAAACCCTAATTGGACAAGAATAAGACAAGGGAGGACGAAAATAACATAAATGATCATCCAATGACACAAATGAACTTATTGGATGCACAAGATTGGTTAAAAACCCTAATTGGACAAGAATAAGCCTAGGGAGGACGAAAATGACCTAAATGTTTATCCAATGACACAAATGAACTTATTGGATGCACAAGATTGCATAAAAACCCTAATTGGACAAGAATAAGACTAGGGAGGACGAAAATGACCTAAATGTTCATCCAATGACACAAATGAACTTATTGTATGCACAAGATTAGTTAAAAACCCTAATTGGACAAGAATAAGCATAGGGAGGATGAAAATGACCTAAATGTTTATCCAATGACACAAACACACATATTGGATGCACAAGATTGCTTAAAACCCTAATTGGACAAGAATAAGACTAGGGAGGACGAAAATGACCTAAATGTTCATCCAATGACACAAATGAACTTATTGGATGCACAAGATTGGTTAAAAACCCTAATTGGACAAGAATAAGCCTAGGGAGGACGAAAATGACCTAAATGTTTATCCAATGACACAAATGAACTTATTGGATGCACAAGATTGGTTAAAAACCCTAATTGGACAAGAATAAGCCTAGGGAGGACGAAAATAAACTAATGTTTGTCCAATGACACAAACACACCTGTTGGATGCACAAGATTGCATAAAAACCCTAATTGGGCAAGAATAAGACTAGGGAGGACGAAAATGACCTAAATGTTCCTCCTATGACACAAATGAACTTATTGGATGCACAAGGTTGGTTAAAAACCCTAATTGGACAAGAATAAGCCTAGGGAGGACGAAAATGACCTAAATGTTTATCCAATGACACAAACACACCTATTGGATGCACAAGATTGGTTAAAAACCCTAATTGGACAAGAATAAGCATAGGGAGGACGAAAATGACCTAAATGTTCCTCCAATGACACAAACACACCTATTGGATGCACAAGATTTGTTAAAAACACTGATTGGACAAGAATAAGCCTAGGGATGACGAAAATGACCTAAATGTCCGTCCAATGACACAAACACACCTATTGGATGCACAAGATTGCATAAAAACCCTAACTGGACAAGAATAAGACTAGGGAGGACAAAAATGACCTAAATGTTCCTCCAATGACACAAATGAACTTATTGGATGCACAAGATTGGTTAAAAACCCTAATTGGACAAGAATAAGCCTAGGGAGGACGAAAATGACCTAAATGTTCATCCAATGACACAAATGAACTTATTGGATGCACAAGATTGGTTAAAAACCCTAATTGGACAAGAATAAGCCTAGGGAGGGCGAAAATGACCTAAATGTTCGTCCAATGACACAAATGAACTTATTGGATGCACAAGTTTGGTTAAAAACCCTAATTGGACAAGAATAAGCTTAGGGAGGATGAAAATGACCTAAATGTTCATCCAATGACAAAAACACACCTATTGGACGCACAAGATTGCATAAAAACCCTAATTGGACAAGAATAAGACTAGGGAGGAAAAAAATGACCTAAATGTTTATCCAATGACACAATAACACCTGTTGGATGCACAAGATTGGTTAAAAACCCTAATTGGACAAGAATCAGCCTAGGGAAGACGAAAATGACCTAAATGTTCATCCAATGATATAAATGAACTTATTGGATGCACAAGATTGGTTAAAAACCCTAATTGGACAAGAATCAGCCTAGGGAAGACGAAAATGACCTAAATGTTCATCCAATGACACAAATGAACTTATTGGATGCACAAGATTGGTTAAAAACCCTAATTGGACAAGAATAAGCCTAGGGAGGACGAAAATGACCTAAATGTTCATCTAATGACACAAAAGAACTTATTGGATGCACAAGATTGGTTAAAAACCCTAATTGGACAAGAATAAGCCTAGGGAGGACGAAAATGACCTAAATGTTCATCCAATGACACAAATGAACTTATTGGATGCACAAGATTGGTTAAAATCCCTAATTGGACAAGAATAAGCCTAGGGAGGACGAAAATGACCTAAATGTTTGTCGAATGACACAAACACACCTATTGGATGCACAAGATTGCATAAAAACCCTAATTGGACAAGAATAAGACTAGGGAGGACGAAAATGACCTAAATGTTCATCCAATGACACAAATGAACTTATTGGATGCACAAGATTGGTTAAAAACCCTAATTGGACAAGAATAAGCCTAGGGAGGACGAAAATGACCTAAATGTTTGTCCAATGACGCAAACACACCTGTTGGATGCACAAGATTGCATAAAATCCCTAATTGGACAAGAATAAGACTAGGGAGGACGAAAATGACCTAAATGTTCCTCCAATGACACAAACACACCTATTGGATGCACAAGATTGCATAAAAACCCTAATTGGACAAGAATAAGACTAGGGAGGACGAAAATGACCTAAATGTTCATCCAATGACACAAATGAACTTATTGGATGCACAAAATTGGTTAAAAACCCTAATTGGACAAGAATAAGCATAGGGGGGACGAAAATAACCTAAATGTTCATCCAATGACACAAACACACATATTGGATGCACAAGATTGCTTAAAACCCTAATTGGACAAGAATAAGACTAGGGAGGACGAAAATGACCTAAATGTTCATCCAATGACACAAATGAACTTATTGGATGCACAAGATTGGTTATAAACCCTAATTGGACAAGAATAAGCCTAGGGAGGACGAAAATGACCTAAATGTTCATCCAATGACACAAATGAACTTATTGGATGCACAAGATTGGTTGAAAACCCTAATTGGACAAGAATAAGCCTAGGGAGGACCAAAATGACCTAAATGTTCGTCCAATGACACAAACACACCTATTGGATGCACAAGATTGCATAAAAACCCTAATTGGACAAGAATAAAACTAGGGAGTACGAAAATGACCTAAATGTTCCTACAATGACACAAACACACCTATTGGAGGCATAAGATTGCATAAAAACCCTAATTGGACAAGAATAAGACTAGGGAGGACGAAAATGACCTAAATGTTCATCCAATGACACAAATGAACTTATTGGATGCACAAGATTGGTTAAAAACCCTAATTGGACAAGAATAAGCATAGGGAGGACGAAAATGACCTAAATGTTCATCCAATGACACAAACACACATATTGGATGCACAAGATTGCTTAAAACCCTAATTGGACAAGAATAAGACTAGGGAGGACGAAAATGACCTAAATGTTCATCCAATGCCACAAATGAACTTATTGGATGCACAAGATTGGTTAAAAACCCTAATTGGACAAGAATTAGCCTAGGGAGGACGAAAATGACCTAAATGTTCGTCCAATGACACAAACACACCAATTGGATGCACAAGATTGCATAAAAACCCTAATTGGACAAATATAAGACTAGGGAGGACGAAAATGACCTAAATGTCCCTCCAATGACACAAATGAACTTATTGGATGCACAAGGTTGATTAAAAACCCTAATTGGACAAGAATAAGCCTAGGGAGGACGAAAATGACCTAAATGTTCATCCAATGACACAAATGAACTTATTGGATGCACAAGATTGGTTAAAAACCATAATTGGACAAGAATAAGCCTAAGGAGGACGAAAATGACCTAAATGTTCATCCAATGACACAAATGAACTTATTGGATGCACAAGATTGGTTGAAAACCCTAATTGGACAAGAATAAGCCTAGGGAGGACAAAAATGACCTAAATGTTCATCCAATGACACAAATGAACTTATTGGATGCACAAGATTGGTTAAAAACCCTAATTGGACAAGAATAAGCCTAGGGAGGACGAAAATGACCTAAATGTTCGTCCAATGACACAAACACACCTATTGGATGCACAAGATTGCATAAAAACCCTAATTCGACAAGAATAAGACTAGGGAGGACGAAAATGACCTAAATGTTCCTCCAATGACACAAACACACCTATTGGATGCACAAGATTGCATAATAACCCTAATTGGACAAGAATAAGACTAGGGAGGACGAAAATGACCTAAATGTTCATCCAATGACACAAATGAACTTATTGTATGCACAAGATTGGTTAAAAACCCTAATTGGACAAGAATAAGCATAGGGAGGACGAAAATTACCTAAATGTTCATCCAATGACACAAACACACATATTGGATGCACAAGATTGCTTAAAACCCTAATTGGACAAGAATAAGACTAGGGAGGACAAAAATGACCTAAATGTTCATCGAATGACACAAATGAACTTATTGGATGCATAAGATTGGTTAAAAACCCTAATTGGACAAGAATAAGCCTAGGGAGGACGAAAATGACCTAAAAGTTCGTCCAATGACACAAACACACCTATTGGATGCACAAGATTGCATAAAAACCCTAATTGGACAAGAATAAGACTAGGGAGGACGAAAATGACCTAAATGTTCGTCCAATGACACAAACACACCTATTGGATGCTCAAGATTGCATAAAAACCCTAATTGGACAAGAATAAGACTAGGGAGGACGAAAATGACCTAAATGTTCATCCATGACACAAATGAACTTATTGTATGCACAAGATTGGTTAAAAACCCTAATTGGACAAGAATAAGCATAGGGAGGACGAAAATGACCTAAATGTTCATCCAATGAGACAAACACACATATTGGATGCACAAGATTGCTTAAAACCCTAATTGGACAAGAATAAGACTAGGGAGGACGAAAATGA